>JAGDFM010000523.1:0-24522 GCA_019155715.1 Phytophthora pseudosyringae
CGCGCCGTGCAAGTGTCGCGGGACGGGACCACGTAAACAAACGGGGTCGGGCGCTCGTTGCATTGAAGAAAGGTAGAACGCAACACGGACGGGGAAGTTCTTCCTCGCTGTTCGTTCGAGTTCCTTACAGTTAGAGCGCTGTATAATAGCAGTTCTTTGCACTGATCCGGGATTTTCGGGATCAGTGATCCCGATCGACGTTAGTAAAACGCAATGAGACGTTCTGCGGAGCTTTTCAAAGACTGCAGGGCAAACGACCGCGCGCCTTCAACGAAAATGGAGAGCTCTTCGTCATAACCCCCCCATCGTTGACCCTAAGTGGAAGTGAGTGAAGTCCTTGACAGCAGCATGAGTTGACATGTGAGCGAGCGTCACAGGTAGGAACAAGTGCGCTCATCGCGGATTGTCAAATGGCTGCTTGCCTTTTAGGTACATGTTCCTGAGTTGGATAGGCTGCTCTGGATCGGACGGTGATGCATCCACCGACCAAAAACGGATTATAATTGAACTTCCTAGCCCTATCATAAACATCATATAGTCTGTGATAAAAGAAGCATACATATATTACGATGCTGAAGTCGTTTTCACGAGTTTGGCCTGAGGCGACGTAGTTTACCAAGCTACCAATGTCAAAATTCAGAAAACTGTAGATTGTACTAGATACTGTGTGTGTTGTTCCAAATCCTAGACATGATGTACTAATATGACTTGTCATTTGAAAGGAAGAAATCCACAACTCGAGAACTTCAACGCAATAAGGACTTCACCATGTAAACAAAAGGATATATTGGAAAATGTTCGTACTCAGTGTTGCTACCTCCTCTCAGTTGTCCTTAAACGGTTTCACCTTCAGTATCGCGCCAGCAAAAGCGCAGATACCGAAGTCGATAGTACTGCTCCATCTTGTAGCACTCCTTGATCCACGTGTGTCCTGATATCATCGACTCCAAGAAAAACAAACTCCACAAACCGCACGAATGCCCGTCTTCTTGCTTCCACTTCTCCCACCGCTCGAAATCGACATCAGGCTGGCCAGGCAGTTGCGGCGTGATTACAGTTAGCACGGCATCTTCCAATTCCTTGTAGCGCGAGTTGGTCTGCTGAGGGTCGAACAGGGTGCACATACGTAACCGGACTAGAAGTAAGGTCCACGTAGAAAGCCATCCAGTGGTATCCATTCGAGTTCACAATGCCAATTTGTCGCTGAACGCTAGTGTGAAACGCTCCGTTGGTTGCCGCAGCTTCTAAACGCCTCGTGTGATCTTGAAATTGGTACCAATCTGGCCCAATGAACCCCACACTCTGTGTGATGTAGCGCCGCGACAGAAAAATTCGACCAGCACGCACGCACGTAGAATTCAGCCAATTCTTCTCGCTAAACTGCAGAAGCCGGGATCGCTCAATCTCTTCGCCAGCAGTCGTGTACGTGTTTAGGGCCATATTCTCCACAGAGTCCTTGAACATATCCTTTCAACATCGTGTACACATATATTCGGTATCAGTGCATTGTTTTCATACCGGATAACACGGTTAGGTACAACATATACCTTTGGGAACTGCCCACAGTCATTGAAGGGTGGCTTCTCGTCCGTTGAGCACATCTCGACTTCGTCAATCCACTTCAGCGCTGCATCGACCTTGGGCATCACTTCCTTCGCGTCGATCATTAACACCATTGCCCTCAGCTGTTCTACTGTAGCGTATCCATATTCATCCCATCGGGCCAGATACATTGCATTGCCATCTCCCCCCTCAACTCGCAAGTCAATATCTGAGATCGCCGCTGTGCACGTTGCTCTTGGGAATATCCCTTGTGGCAGCGGAAGTGACTGTCCTACGTTCATCCGCTGAATTGTGTGTGGCATGCGAACATTCACGTCTTTCAGCGGTAGAAGCCCCACCTGCACATTTACAACAGCATTAGTAGCTGCATAAGCGTAGTATTCTACACCCGAACAGGCACGTACCGTTTTAGCCGCGATGACATAGCAATAAAGCTGCGAGAGGATGATTCCAAGCTCAGCCAGCGTTGGAAGCGTCTTCGCCTTGCCCGAAGCTAGAAGCTTTGCTCGACGCCGGATACGCTTCAGCGACTGAACCTTCTGAGATTTGGTCTTCTTTCGCCTCGATGCCTGCGTCTTCCTTACCGACGCCGAGAACCTGAGCTTGTTCATGTTGACTTCAGGGGAAGCAGTGACGCAATCCGCATCATGTCTTTGCTTCTTTTGCTCCGACTCCTGCGCTTGACTTTCGATCACTGCCATTGCATCTGAAAGTTTGCGCACATCGCCTGTACGACAAAGCTTCTCAACTGTTTGAAGTAGCGCGAACGTCGAGTTGAAGTCATCTGCACTTTGGTCGGCCATGATTCCTTCAATCTGTTGGCACACCGCGCGAGCGTCGCTGTATTTTTGGTCTCGGGTCGGCGCTCGCCGAGACTTGGCGTCCCTCTTGATCGTACGCAGCGACCTGTCCATGTCTACAGGGCTCGTAGAAATGTCATTCGCGGGCGACAGCAGTGACCATCGCGATGTGTAGAACTTTGGAGGTGGGATCGTCGACTCGCAGTCATGGTGCTTGCGGAAATAGATTACATGTCTACATGGCAGCAATAGCGTACGCATGAATGTGCAGTTACATTGGAACGTCTACAAGCCGAGCAAACACAACCGTTAGCAAATGATCCCTGAAACAGATCGAGTACCGGACGCCCGGAAAGGTACCGGATATACCAGGAATGATACCGGATATACCAAAAAATACCGAATAGACGTACTTTGATACTCATCACGTGAACAGCGTGCTCGTCGCCAACCTTTTGTGTCGACAACTCGCTCTCGCCCCTTTGATGATAACTTCGTAGTCTGCATCCACATCGCATGCGTACTGGTACTGATCCCTGACGAGGCGGTATGCGTGTGGACTCAGCTGAATGGCTAACGTGACAAGCTCCGCATCAGCAGCGTCCGCAGCATCAGGGGTCTGGCGGGTACCTAATGTCTTGAACTCCTTCATGTATCGCTCTTCAGACCATTCCTGCAGCATGATCAGCGTGCTGATCAACTCGTCAATCGGGTCCTCTCAATTCACAACCTGCTTTATCTTCCCCCACCCGCTTTCGATATGGTTGTTGGTGTGGTTGTTGAGATGCGGCATGTTGTCGCGATGGTAGTCCACCCACTCCTCCTTGCACGTTTCCCAGTTAGCGTCGAAGTACTCGAAAAATGGATCCTTCTTGTTTCCACCAAGTGATCGCAGCATGTCCCGATGATACATCTTGTACTCCTCGCACTTGTGGCCTTCATCATCAACTGCAGTGCGCCAACGACTTCTTTCTTGTCGCTAGTTTCACATTTGCAGAGGCTTCCAACCTATTCAAAATCAAAAGATCGCTTCAGCTACCACCCACACGCTCGCGTCAATGCCTTGCGCGAACAAACGCTACCTGTTTCCGCAGATAATCGATAACGTGGAACTGGCATAGTATCTGGCATGCGTTGGGAATCGCCTCCGCCAGCACGTCCTTCTCCGAAAAGTCTTTATCCGTCACGATAACCCGAATTTTTTCCCACGATGAGTTAGCTTCCTTGAACTCTTGCAGGCAGAAGGCTAGGTTCTCTTTTGTTTCACTCTCAACAAGCGAGTGTTGGACGTATTGACCCTGAAATCAAACACCTACTCAAAGTGAGACAATATCCGGTATATGATTTGCAAGTATGGTACAATATGTTGTACATGATTTTCTTACCTTCCCGAACACGTCGTCGACGAGAATACTAAATAGCTTGTAGTAGTTCTTGTTGGTCCCGTGTGTGGTGTCGACAAGGATAACCTCAGGGAACGCTTTGAACAGTCTTTTCTGGCGTGCAGTCTGAAAGCACACGGCGTGAACAAGACCAGATGAATGTTCATCGATATTGCTGCCGAATTGCCATCGGTTTGGCAAAACTCACGCAACAACTTCACACTGCGCTCTTCATCTGTTTTGCCTTCTCTGCCATCCCGTTTTATAGACGCGATCAGGTTGTGAACACCACGCAGATCCATGCTTTTACCTATACACACCGAAGCGGTGAGCGTGAGTAGCTTAACAGTATCGAGCGCATCCATAACGTTGTACCTGTTGCCTCGCGTAGGTGTTGAAGAATGCCCTTTCCGGAAGATCCCGCCTTCTTCATTCTCTGGACGTCCAGCAGCACGTCGGGGTCTGTGATCCTTCGGTTTTCGGAATAGTAGCGATAGAGGTCCGCACTTCGCACATGGTTGTGCGAGCCTTCCCACGACACTGACACTTTCCAAACACCCTTGCTATCACTCTTCGAAAGTGCTTTCACCTTGGCTTCCAATCTATGAATCGAATTATCTTCCGTTGTCGCTTTCCTTTGCCCTTCTTTGGATGCTTGATACCGTGCGTGCACATCAACGTGAGTGAATAATATGGCATGGTAGCTGGCAGCATCCGTTGATCCGTCTCACTAATTCCGCGCGCTTTCAGCTTCTGGTTCCGCAGTGACGCTGTACGACGTTCGCTTGGACAACAGCTGGAACGTGTCCTTACTGTGAGTCTTCAACGCCGCAAAGAATGCATCCCAGTCGTCAAACGTACGGTCAAAACCCTCCATGAAGGCCCCTTCATCCTCCACCACACAGCCACGAGAAGCTTCGAAAGCAGCAATTGCTGCATCTTCCTCACTGCACGTTTCGTCGCTACCCGGAATGCTGTCAGGCTCCACCGGATCCGGTACCGCGCTCACCACAGCTCCACCGGATTGATTCTGCCTCACACACTCATTCACTCCACCGGATTCGGTATCGTCCGGTAAGGGCTTGTACCGGATTACACCCTGACAGTTCCGCCAGCTCCAACAACGCCTCCTTCTGCGCCAGATCCAAAGCGATTCCGTCGTCCTCATCGCCTTCACCGTCCTCGCATCTGTTTGTGTTATACTCCTCTTCCGACGCGTCCTCACTGGAACTGTCAGACAATGGCATTGAGGCCTTCGCAATTGCGAATGCGTGGCGCTTTTTGCGTGGCTCTCGTAAACATCGTTTCAGCTGGACACTCGTCTCACTCTCAGTCGACGCACTTCGTTTCCGGTGAGCGCGCTGCTCCTTGCCGTTCGGTGCTGCTTTGTCTTCTTGCTGGACCGACGACTGAGCTGATACAAGACGAAGATCCAAGAGTCGAAGACATAAATGAAGAGACCAAGTGATGATCCAAGACCTCATGGGCGCGTACAGCCTGAGAAGGCAACGTGCTACCTGAGAGGCCCAGCATCCACCCCGGATGACTCGGCCCAACCTGAATGCCTGACTACCCGAATGAGAGACAACCCGAGTGACGTTGTACCCATGTGGATTTCTGCCAATGGCTAGAGGTTCAGCGACGTACCCAGTCCGTGAAGTGAGCGACGAAATGGACAGCTCGGAGCATGACTTACCTGGAGTACGGAACCGCAAGCCAGACCGCCGCCGAGAGGTCGACGGTGCTGCCGATCCTGAGATCCAGCTACGCCTGACCGGCTACCGCCGTCATCAAGTGATGTGTGTACTCCGACGTGAAGCTCGACGTGACTCCCGAAGTATATGAAGACCAAGTCAACCTGAAGCGAGTGTACATTCACGACAAAGGAGACCGCCAACAATCCAGAAATCCAAGATGAAGAAAGAAGAGAAGATAGCTAGTAAGATTGAATCAGAGTTTGTTTTGCGTTGTGAAGCACAAGTGAGTCGGGTTCGTGTAGCCCCAGGGGACTCAGTGCTGGAGACGCATCTCGCCAAGGAAGCCCGCGACTAGGAGTGACTGCCTGAGGGATTGATACCCAGGAGCCTCAGCGGCAAGCGGACGACTAAGGCCACGCATGAGGCGAGACCGCGTGAAAGCTCCGACAAGTTTCAACTCGAATCAGGTTAGGACCGGCTGCTCGCGCGTCGGAGTGATCCTCTTGTTTTCATTTGCCAAGTTGGGCGTCGCTTCCGAGTGGCGACCCATTTCATATTCATCCCTGCGATTTTAGGAGGTAGTAGCGATCACCCCTAGGATCTGAGTTTAGATTGCTGTGTGTTAGGAAAGTATTTGTATTGATTTCCCTCGTTTATTCGACGGTGGTGCGCGTTGGGCAACCTGAATTAACCTGTATTCGGGATTGCAACCTAAATTGACAGGCTGTATATTGTGTGTGCGAACTCTGCATTTATATTGGGTTATTTGGAGAAGGTCTTTTTTTTGCTCGTGATCTCTCTCCATCCAGGACTCCAAAGGCAAGTAGTGTCTGAAGTTCTCTGCATATTCACTGTATCCTATTGATTGCACCCAAGTCGGTCGAAGTCCGGCCCGCCGAAGACAAACGACACCTATAGGGATTGCACAAGGTCACACGGCGACCCGATTCAGGCACCAGTTGCGTGACTCGGGTTTCCCCAAGCCGTTCCTTCCCGGAACACCAGTTTGTGGGACGTGCGCTATACACCTGGACGATAAAGGCGTTCACCCACCTCGCGTCAACGTTCTTGCTCCTCTTTCAGGACACAGTTTCCGGATTCGTCATGTGCAAGCCGATGAGTTTGACAACAGCTCAGGACGTCGCTAAAGCGTACGAAGTGCGTGTTTTCCGGATGTTCGGGGCGAGTTCACTACTCTGTCATGATCAAGATCCGAGATTCATGAGTGAGGTCTTCACGCGTTTCCGGGAGTTACTTGGAAGTCGGCAGAGAGCTACCCTAGCTTATCGCCCGCAAGTCAATGATCAACAGGAGCGGTCCGTCCAGACCGTCGTCCGGAGCATCCGAGCTTATATTTCGGAAGCTAATCAGAGCGACTAGGACGATCATGCCGAGAGACTAATGTTCGCTCTGAGCACTTCTTTCGACGTTACCCGTTTGGATACTCCGTTTTAGCTCACTCACGGCTGGGACGCCCAAGGGACAATCTCGGCTATGCTGGGTCCGAAACCCTCAAGTGTTCCGGAGCGAACCGCGTACGAATGGAGGCGCAAGCTTCAGCTAGACTATAGCTATGCGAAGGCATGTGCACAGAACAAGGCGAGACGACACCGTTCGGATGTCCAGACCGAGAAGTGGAAAGAACTTTACGAAAGGTTGAAGTCCGGTTTCGAGAAAGGCGTTTCAGTCTGGTTATAGATTCCGAAAGCCCAGACAAGTTTGAGCCGGAAGTTAGCTCACCTATGGCATGGACCATTCCGGATCGATGAAGTTCGCGATGACTTCTGAGTGAAACTCAAGGTCGAGGACACAGGATATCGTGTAAACCCTTGGGTTCACATCAGTCGTTTGAAACCGCGAGCCGTATTCCCGAAGCGTCCGGCTGCCGAGATCGAGGTCGATGAAAGAACACCAACAGTGTCGCCTCCAACGGGAGTGTTGCCTGTGGGGCGCGGGTCGGACGGAGCTGAAGTGCTTAGGCCGGACGCCGGGGTGCCGTGAGGTGCCATGGTACTGCTCACCAGGCGGGAGATTGCGATTTGATCGCGTTTCGATACCGGGAGATTCCGCTCGGTCCCCAAGGATCTGATTGGACGGCTTGGGAAAGGAAGCGACCTGCGCCAGTTGGAGCACGGATCCGGATGCTGGATCGACTTTCCGTTTGGATGCCTTCAATTGATGGGCCACGTGTGATCTCATCTTGGCCTGGCAGCTCGGAGGTAAAATCCTCTATGACATCTCAAGAAGAGAGGGACGGTTGACACGAGGCGACTGCACATAAATTGCTGGAGCGCCGTTTCCCAACATCCGCCGGAAGCGGCCAACGCTGATTGGGCAGGAAGTTCGTCTCGCGGGGACATGCGAGTCGTTGTGCGAGAAGCCCGACGGCCTTCAAGCTGTTGCCTGCTTCCGGACGACGACCAAGTCAACTTCCGGAAGCTGTACTTCTGGACACGCCGTGACTGACATACTGAGTCCAAGTGATTTCCGACCGATGGTGTTCCGAACGACATGGTGCAGTTCCGGAAGTTGGCTTCCGGACGGAGACGTTCCGAACGATCAAGTGTCCCAACGGTGGGGGCGTCTGGCTGGGTGCTGATTTGTACCCAGAATAATCCTTCCAAGTTTCGATTATACTCAAGCCAAGATGTTAACGACCGACCAAGACGACCGGCACGATCGGTTATGGACGACAGCCGGTTGAAGTCCCGCCAAGTATTCCACTAATTTGCAAGCCCCGAACGACGGTCGCCTTCGGAGCCCCTATAGTAAAACCAAGATAGCATGCATGGAGAGCCTCTAACATAGGCTTCCGACAGAAATTAAACATAACAGAGAGTTCGTTTTGCCACCAAGGACGCAAGTGCTTCCAGGGCCCATTCAGTCGGTCTGGGCACGCTACGCGACGCCGGATAGCCACCGTAATCCAGGGACCCGTGCAAGTTCGCGAGGCCAGCGTTTTGGACGCAGTGATCAAGAGAATCGCGGCGGAGCTCTCCAAGTAGTCAAGGCAAGTTAAGAGGTGATCGGGACGACGCGCGTTTCGAAGTGACCCTGCTTATTTCATATTCCAATCGGAGGGTCCTTGCGGATTACCGTTTCATATATCTGCGGTTCCAGGAGGTTGGTTGGTAGTCTCCCCTGGAATTTTGATCGAATAGACTACTGTGTGATAGGTTTGAATATTGTGTTCGAAAGTTGGTCCCTAGTTTGGACATTATATTTTGGAAGGTTGTCTTCCGGGAGGAGTTTATTAGTCTCCATCCAGAGGTGGTGCGCGAAGGGGTGCATCCGGATCTGACCAGTGTTCCGGGTGAAACCAAGAAAGACTGGTGTACGGACCCACCGCTCAAGGGTCCAAAAGAATAAGAGCGGCTGTATATAGTGCATAACTCTCTGTATTTGTTGTTTATTGTGGGAAGGCTTTGCTCGTAGGTCCCACCCCAGCTAACGTGCCGCGTCCAGAAGGCAACGCACGCACTCTGTGTTCTTGTATCCGATCGACTGTATTGTAGAGCAACTCACCTGGTGGAATCCGGACTTCCGAAGTCAAACGACGCCAAGAGAGATTACCACAAAGTCCCACGCCAGCTGCATCCGGACGACTAGTGTCTACCCGGAAGCAGTTCTGACCCATCCGAATTCCGGAAGGGAAAACCGGCACTGTACACCTGGACGAGAAAGGCGTTCACCCGCCGCGCCTCAGCAGCACAATGACGACGTGGTTCCACATGCGATAGAAGCTTGGTCCCGTGTGTGGCTATACCTGGACGAGTCAAGGAAGAATATGCGAGAAAGCTGACCCATATGTGGCATGGTCCCTTCCGCGTGGTAGAAATGGTGAGCACTTTCGCTGTCCGGCTGGAGACAGCCGGGACAAACTACCGCTTGTTCCCGGTGGTGCATGTGGACAAGCTGAAACCTGTGAGGATCTTCCCAGATCGACCAACGGCACGTCTGGCGGTGGACGAGGCAGATCGCTTGGACTTCGATGAGGCCCTGCTGCCCGGGCAGACGCTGCGCGAGCTGGTCAAGAGCTGGTCAGTTGGGACCGAGAGTTAGAAGAAGGTGAATACGAAGTTGAAAAGATCAGCAACGTGAGAACAGGCCGCCGGGCGCGATATGGACTGCATTGGAGGTGCACTGGCGATGCTATGACGAGCTTACTTGGGTTGATGAAGCGGATCTGAACTGCGGCGCACTGCTGCGCGAGTTCTTTCAGGATCGGGCGAAGCGGAGCCGTTTCCAGGTGATGCAGTCGCACGAAGGATCATGAGTGGTGGAAGTCACTGCGACGAGTTGGTTGTTGCGAGTGGTATTTGATTGTCAAAGATCTGCAGGGAGGCTGTAGATGAGATGGATCCGTATCCACAAGTTGGTTGTGGATGCGACGAAGCTGGTAGCAGATTCTGCGGGAAGGCCGCAGCAGAAGTAGGAGGAGGGTGCCCGCCCGATGAGTTGGTCGTCGCAGCGGATGATGCGAGAGAGAGGGTGCAGGATGGCGGCATACCTGAAGATAGATGGTGGAGTGCGTGTAGATGTTACGGAAAAATTCGGATCAGAAGAAAGTGGCCGGATCCACTGCAGAATTCTCAGATCGGGCTAGGAAGGAGTCCTGTGATGACAATGGACACTGCAGCAAGCCACGATGGATCCAGATCCAGCGCCATCGGGGTCGCGGCGGCCAAAGGTTTCGACGGTGCGCGATCGCAGTGGGCGCATGGAAGAGGGGTGCCGGGAGATCGGCCTTGCCCGACGAACACCGCGGCGCGAGGCGAAGCTGCGGAGTCTGGGACGCTAGTGGGAGTCGCCATGTCTTGGGCGCTATACGGCGAATCGGATTATAGCGATCAGGTGACACACTGCGTTACCGTTGCGCGGCAGCCACAGCGTGTAAGGGGCGGATGTGGTATTACAGACTGGAAAACATGGAGACCGATGCGGTAGTTGATGTGGCACCTAGTCCCAAGCAGATGGTGGCAACCGCAGCGTTCCCGACGTGATGGTTCCAGACTGTGAGACACACGGATCTTAGATATGGGACGGATCTGGGATCCGACCCATAGGTAAAGGTGAGAGATCAGATCCGGCCAGTTCAGTGCCGTACCCACTCGATGGGACAAAGGATCCATAGGCAGAATGCGCAAGCAGACCACAAGAGTCAGTTATAGGGAGGTCTGTTGGGATAGGGATCGTAGGTCCCAGGATAGCCGGGGTCTAAACTTAAGTCAGACCTGAATTTGCGGTGGAAAACTCACTTGGCTATTGTATAGGGGATTTGTGTTGGCCCCATACATAAATCAAGTGAACTTTGCGATCTTCCTGCACACGTGGCAGCCCCTGGATAGCTTGGCCAGGTAGCGTGCACCGTCAGCCTCTCAACCCCCTCAAGATCCCGCTATTGGAAGCGGCAAGCCCCGGAAAGGATCATGGACAACTCCGCAAGGGAACAAGGACAACTCAAGAAGGAACGACACCGGATCCTGCATTTCTATTGCGGATCCACAAGACCTGCTCAAGAAGATCAAGGCCGACCCCCCACCGGATCGTGTGTGCGCTTAGCCTTGAGCTTTGCGAACTCAAAGTGGAGTCTACGTTCGACTCGAACATCAGCTTCACGGAAGCTAGCCCGAAGGGCGTCAATGGAGGATAGCTTGCGAGCTCCTTCAGCCCAGTTCTGGAACTGAGCCTCGTCTTCCAAAGACGTTTCTCCTGGCAGGAGCACCACATGATAAGTCCGCATCGGCGGGACAGATCCACGACGAGCTTGCACTGGCAAACGCTCGCGATACTCGCGTTGAGTCGTCTCCTGGGGAGTTAAGAGTCGATCACGGAGCACGGCGCGTGTAGCCTGCTCGTCAGCAGTAGTGGCCGCGGGCCCAATCGCGTAGGCGCTCAACAGCTCAGACGCTGCTCGACGAGCCACCTCGTTGGGGTCGCGAGGCTCGAAGCCATAGTCACGGCGTGACAGAGTGAGCAATGGCCGAGCCACCGGACGCTGCGAACCAGCTGCAAGCTGCTGCTCTTGGACTTCGTCCAAAGGATTGGTGATGACACCAGATCCCATGGGGTCATCGTCGGCTCCCCGCGAAGGAAGTGGAGGCGCGTCGCGCAGGACTTGCAAAGTCGTCACCTCGAAAGGATTCGGCATGCGCAGTGGGCGCGGGCTCGCCGGGCGAGCAGGGCTGCTACTAGCCACGGACCCGCTGTAGTCGATGGGCTCCTCGCCCTCCTCCAGGTCCTCGAAGAGGCTGTCTCGCGCGTAGCGCACGGGTTTACGGTCTTCAGGAGCGCCTCCACCCATGGTCCTCTGATCGTGTCGAAGCTTACGCGCTGAGTGATACTCGGACACCGAGAGCCTCGCGGCTGCTGGTGGCGCGAGGTCAGAGACCTCTTCCGAACGGAACGGTGAAGTTGGCAAAGGTGTCGGAGACACAGGTGGGCGTGGCCCGCGGCGAAGGTTGTTGTCGCGAGGCGAGCGAGCACGGTCAAAGGACCAGTTGACTGTGGGCATCCGAGTGTTGACACTCGATGCGGATCGGACAGTGAGCGCTCTTGGAGCGGAATGTTCTCGGTCTCGAGAGATTGATGCAATTAGACCCTCGTGGATACAGTGTGTCCACGGTTTAGAGGGGGGGAGTGTAACGGGGTTACACGAAGGTCACATGTAGTGTAGCCACACTATGTGTCACCTTGACGGAAGGGGTACAAGGTACCACTTCTATTAACAGGATTTTAGTACGTGGCTTCAGAGCCACTCGATATGCATTTGACTAGGTTTAACTATGGTAGATAGTTAAAGTCATACATTTACACCACAGGCGGCTTTGCCGCAGATAAGCAAAGAAATAACAATTCAGTTTTAGCATCAAAGAGTGTATTTGCCTTNATATGCATTTGACTAGGTTTAACTATGGTAGATAGTTAAAGTCATACATTTACACCACAGGCGGCTTTGCCGCAGATAAGCAAAGAAATAACAATTCAGTTTTAGCATCAAAGAGTGTATTTGCCTTGGGTTAGGGATACCGACTCTTTGAGTCTCTAGTTAGTAATACTAGAGGAATCTAGGCCTCTGCGGAGACTTAGGGGTTCGGAGAACCACCAGCTAAGACTCGGAGAGTCATACGTCTTCCTCTGACGCACTACGCTACGCAGCCCCGCTGCACCTGGACCGACGCTCGCCTGGCCCTCGCTGATTGGCCCCCTCTTCGACTTGCTCCCGGCGACGCAAATTGCGGAATGGTATGTACAAGCAGTCCGTGTCAATGAAAAGCAGGCTTTGCATCTCTTTCGTGCCAGCCAAAGTAGCTGGCCAGAAATAAAAATGATATATAGCTTTCACCATTGGTAAGTGCTCAAATGCAAAGATCCGCTTTGTCGTTGAGCGTTTGAGGCGCTATTCTTCTTATACCTTAGCAGCCGTATAGTATTGCTGTTTGAGATCGAGTTGGCGAGTATTTGCTTTTCCTCTTTCCACTTATTAGTTCGCAAATAACATGTTCTAGTTCCTTTTATTCAGTTTTACGGCCCCGATACCTTCTTCTGTTTCTGCTTGAGAACTGCGATCCCCCCGGTCCTATAGGCCCAGGACCCCAAATTTGTCTTTCAATACAAGTTGGCCTTCCAGCTACCAAACTTCGTTGTAACACGTCACGACACGGCCACAACAAGTGTCATGATCCTGATTTCAACGGGCACGCGCAATCCATTCTCGCGCCACTGAATGAGCAGACTAGGTTCGTTGTGTCTCTAGGAAAATATGTATTCGTCAATCATGCCTGTGCTTGTTATTTAGGTACTATGTCTAATGTAACAAAAGTAATAAACCTGAAACTGATGAAGCAGATAGTTCAGCTACACTCCACACCCAGGCATGCAAGAACGGCGACATGAATGTTTTTGAACGGCTATTGGAGAACCCATCGCAAGCCAAGCTTCAGAATCTTCACGGGAACGGAGGCCCTAGTGACTTGTACCATACATGTAGCGGCTGAAGAAGGCCATCTCGATAGGTTGGCGCTAAAACCCCGCGAGATTGAAAATGAATCTGTGGTTCGAACAGAGCTTCGCAACGGCCACCTAGATGCGGTGAAATGGCTTCTGTATGACAAGTGAGTGGCGAGGCTAGCGATCTCTAGCTGTTGACATGATTGACGAGGGTAGGAGGAATTATTTCACGAATTATAACTTTCGGAACTGTATGATGACAAAATAAAAGTCGAAGGCGAACGCCGCACAATGGGATCAGCAACATCACAGGGTCCCTCGAACATTTTTCTTGATCAAAAGAGATTTCAACGTTTTATAGTGGGCTCCAGTCAAAATCAAACTCTCTTGGAGGACCAGAGCTTCATAATCCGCTGCATCAGACCCTGCTTTGGCCAGTCTTCGAACTGAAGCCGCAAGCTGATGCAGAATTCTCACGTTTTTTTTTTTTTAAATCAGCACCGCATACAACATCATCTTCATCACCTCAGGTCGATCAACGATAATATTTTGTTTTCCGGGAAAGAGGAATGAGCAAGTTCCATCATATCTTACTTTAGAGCAGCGTCAAGAACAAGTCAGATCTGTTCCGAGTTGGGTTTATGAGGCACTTGTGTATACAACCCGATCTTGACAGCATCACGATGCCTCCCCCCATCCAACTACGTGACTTTTACTTTTTCAGTTGTGCCTCATCATGCATGCGAATACTTTGAAACAAAACTGTTTCGTTATCTTGGAGTTTTTGGCTGCACCTATTTTATTGTGGTTGAGCAGGAACTCTACCATAAGGCCGTTCTTTCCACTGGCAATAAGTGACTGAAGATCGACTTCGCCACCGCCACGTCTCCTCGTTCCACTGTCGTCTTCGTGCATTTCTAGAACTACGACCGGTGGTATCCATAGTGGGGCTCGAAGCGCTGGTAGTTAGTTGGTTAGACCCAATTTCGAGATCGCTTGGCCACTGGCGTGCAGCTGAGATTCCAGATCTAGTCGAGCAGTTAGCCGTCGGCGCAGTAACTATGCAAATATCTACAGATGCGCGTGGTTAGACTAGATAACCACCGGTAATACGAGAGAGACACGCTTGGTAGACTACTAGTAGTATCAAATAAGCGACGTCGACTACGCTATAATGGTTTCCTACCCGTGACAGAGCCTTGCTGTAAAGGTGTTCGCAATCGTTGAGCGCCTGCAGTCAGTGGACGTGCACAGATCCAGGTGGCCACTTTAATGGATCCAAAGTACAGGCTCAACTAGTGAAAAGCTTGCCCATGAATATGAGATGGAAGCTCGCATGTGGAAACTTAGGTATCATTATTTATTCTTCCCTAGGCCTGAGTTAAGAAGTTTACTAAGAGAAGTGTAGCAATAAAACCGCCCATAATTAAAAAAAAACTCACGAGGAAACCCGGATGTCCAGCGTCTGTCCCGCGCGTTTGGCCTTTCGTTAGAAATGTTTGCAGCTTGTCGACGCTTTGCGCAGCAGGAGCATTTTGCAAAGAAGTGAGGACCTCTGGGTGCTGGTTTAACGTGTTAATCTGCTTCATCATCACAGGATTCTCCTTGACAGTCTTGAGGCTTTGAGCGACCACGGGGCTGTTCTTCAAAGACTCGACTTCTCTGACCACAGCGGGGTTCTTCTGGAAAAACTTGACGCTCTGAGTGCTCTTCTGCAGTAAGGTTTTCAGCTTGTTGATAATGTCAACTCCCCTCTCTTCATCCTCCGCGTCGACTGTCGTTTCTTCAGCTTCAACTGTCAGCTTACGCCCTTGAACCGCTTGTTCCGCGCTCTCACTGCGGAATGAAGTGCGAATCGAGTCGGCTTCCAAGATCGTTTGCTCAGCGTTAGCAACGTTGCTGTAGCACACGATGCATGTGGCCAAAAGCAGAGCCAGGAAGTAGCCGAAGCCCATTCTCACTGCTGCGTCCTCGTTACAGGATCTGGGTGGTTCACGGCAAGTTCGGGAATGGGCGACGAATACAAACTTGTCGCTCGCACCCATGTGAACTCTTTATCATCGTGCACAAGCCAGGATGCGGGACGAGATCTGTTCAATGATGGGTTGATAAGTATACGGGGCAAAGTAAGGGGATGGACGTTGGAGTGTTTCCGGCTGTCGCGCCGCCGATGACGCTGCACTGCACTCGACTAGACATAGCGTGCAGTGCAGTACGTCTGGTTTCTTATCGATCGGAGGTGCAGTGCTGGTCAGTGTACATAAACTTTGTATATGGCCATTACGACCAGGGACGGAGTGCCCGTGTCACGAGTATCGCTGCTACTATTGGTTGATTTGTACGCATCCACTGCTGCTCTTCCTCACATCGCCCATCTCAAATTTCGTCAGTTCCTCATCAAATGAATCTGTTTGTGAGGCCTGGAGTCCAGGCCCTAGACCATCAGATCCGTGTACAGTAGTTCACTTGGATATGGTGATACTTAGTACGAAGTAAACGTATTATAGTCAAGCTTCTGCACTTATTTCAACGGCTTAATTCCTGGATGCTTTTAAGCAACTTCACGCATTGTATTTCAAAAGTACACGGATCTGTGGTCCTAGCCGTTCTACCACTCTTGTCAATTCCGAGGGGGATCGAAAGTTGCTGCTGCGAGACTTGAGATGGTGAAATGGCTCCTTGACCAGATGCAAGGATTGGGCACTTACCGGTGTTGAAGATTTTATTGGTGTGCAACCGTGAGTTCATGTACACGGTGTAGTGGGGTACAGTTGTGCATCTCGTTTTCGGCAGGGCGGACCATATCGAAACCTAAAATTATATGGTTTTCAGGAGTGGTTTTGACCTCCAAACGTGTTCAAATCCCTATAGACTATCTCCTGCTATTCGTTTATAGCGGTGCCGAAAACGATAATTGAACCAAGTATAGTTTTCTTTTGCTATCATCAGAGAACTCCAAGTCAAACAGTAAACTAAGATCATTCCGGTGTTGGTTGTCTTCGGCACGCTACGTGGAGCATGCCCGTCACTTACCCGTACCTTTAGCCGCCACCACAGCCTTCTCGCAATACTGTTCGTGCAGCCAGGTTTTGACGTGCTCGTCGTTAGCTTCTCCGACAACTCCAAGCATAAGTCGATCCCCATTTTCTGGATAGAAGACGTCGGGATACGCCTCGTGCAAGAACATCATCATTTCAAACTGATTGGGAGGATGGATCACCATATTCGGCTGCGAAGGAACGAACCCAGGATAATGGTCTCGCAGCCAGCTGACTACCCGCACATGACTGTGCTCGGCAGCATCCACGACAGCTTTTTGTGTGCACCCCTCGGATCGCTTTTGACGAAGCCACTTGAGAACATCCAGCTGGCCATTCCTAGCAGCCCCATCCATAGCTAGCGTTGAACACCCTTCAGACCGATGGAGATGAAGCCACTGGACAATCTTCAAATGACCATTCCCAGCCGCGCTGTCCATCGCCCGCTTCGAGCATCCTTCGCGACGTTGAGCGCTCAACCATTGCACGATATGCAAGTGTCCGTGTTCAGCAGCCAGATCCATAGTGTTGGTAGACCACGACTCTGGCACTACGACCCTCCCATCGAAATACTGCACGATTTCCAAATGCCCATGCTCGACTGCTGCGTTAATCCAGTGGCTGTAATTACAAGTCTGGCTGTACGGAAAGTGCTCGTGCAGCCACTTCACGGCTCTCAAATGACCGTTGAGAGCTGCTTGCCACAGTGCTGTTTCGATTTGATCAGCCACGTCTTGGTCAAGTAAATACTGCAAAATGTGAACATGACCCTCTTGTGCCGCCGCACTGAACCAGTGCGCATACTCTGGCCCATCGCCAAACATGATGGAATTGCCAAGATCACGTCCTATAGGATGCTCAACCAGCCATCGGACGACGTCGAGGTCTCCCTCCCTGCATGCGCTCATCGCAGCGTTGAACCAGTCATTATGCCACCTAAACGCCCCATCTCGTGGAGGTCTGAACGGGGAGTGAAGCCGATAAATCCGCTGCATGAGATCCAAGCGCCCCGCTTCGGTCAGTCGGCGGATGGAAGCAACAGCCAGGGCTTCATTCTCTCGTAGAACCCCTTCATCCAGCAACATCTCCACCACTTCAGCACGATGAACCCAGTCCGCATAATCCACGAGACGTCGCCCCGGAGGCAGCAGAAACCTGGCCAGATCGATGCCACCCCAGCACAAAGCCTCGAAAATGGCAAGTCGAAGCTCCTCCGAGTTGAGTTCGTGCGGTGCGTGCATGTAGAGCCACTGAGCCACATCGAAGTGCTTCTTGCTGATGGCGTCTATGATGCTGCGTCCGCCCCAATGGACCACGTGGCCGCCGTTGCTCCAATCTGATGGCTTGGGTACTGGGATGCTCTGGAATGATACTACGTCTTGTTCGTCACGTTGGGTGGTCATGGCCACGTGGTTGTGTCTACTAGTGCGTCCTCTGTCGTGTTGCAGTAGGAACTGCAGCACCAGCAAGTGTCCGTTCTTGGCCGCAGCCTCCACCACCTCCATGGGGACCACAGAGCTCGAGAAGTGGCGGAAGAGCCACTCCAGCACGTCCACGGCCCCTCGTTCCGCCGCCGTCTTGGTGCATTTCCAGAACTGCCACGTGTGGTACTGGGGCTCGGACCGGAGGAAGTTGGTGATGCTCCAGCCACGAGGGCGCTGGGCTACGGACGTGCAGCTGAGAGTCCAGACCCAGTCGAGCAGGCGGACGCACTCGAAGGTGCAGGCGCCACCCAGCGAGAGGTTGGGCGACGGACCGAGGAACGAGGAGAGCAGCGGACCCAGTTCATGCAGCGCGTCGTCGTATCGCTGGGCGTGGAGAACCAGCGACACACTCGTCAACACGAACGCCATGGGGCAAGGTTGAACGTGGACGAGCTTCGAGCAAGACCCCCAGACATCAGCCGGGATGCAGATGGCTACATATACGATAACTTTTATTAGTGGGAGAAATACTCAGTCCACCCGCGTCTACTTCTTCACCTTACGAGAGTGTATGACGTTCTTGTAGCCACTTAATGCTGCGAGAGCAGTTCGGGGTGTCTGCAGTGACGCCCAGAAGCCTTCGTATCGTGTCCTCGACGCATATCGAAGGTTAGGAGATGAGGGTACAGCTCGTGCACATACAAGATGACCTCGAACTGCTGTGCGGCATTGAGAATAAGCTGCGTGTCTGCTGCGATACAGTGCGGGAGGTGTCGGTGAAGCCAATAGGCGATTCGCAAATGGCCATTGCTTAAGTCGTCCACAGTGCCCGTACTTGTACAACCCTCCGATCGCTTCGCAGCTAGCAATTGCACTATCGCCAAGTGCCCATTTTCAGCTGCAAGGTCCATTGCGTTACTAGTACAGCCAGCGTTTGTGTGCTGATGAAATCATTGCACCATTTCCAAATGCCCATTCGCTGCGGCCTTGTCCATCGCGTCCGAGGTTTGACCTTTCCGTTCGGTGTCTGTGAAGCCACTGCACTATCTCGAGATGGCCATTCGCTGCAGCATCATCCGACGCCCTTTTCGAACAGCCTTCCGTACTGTTTGCATGCAACCACTTTACGATTTCCAAGTGCCCATAGCCAGCTGCAACATTCATGACGTTTGTTGACCAACTTTCTGGACGATTCGCCTCCAGCCATTGAAGCACAGCGAGTTGCTGTGCACAGCAGCAACATTGACTACCATACCGTTACTCCACATCAATTTCGTTGAAATCGTCCCGGATTGGACATTGGCAACGACTCCAAGGCCGACAAGTACTGCAAAATCTCAATATTGCCAATCTCCGCAGCTTTATTAACCAAGCGATAAGCTCGAGCACGGCTTATATGCCAGTTGTGCTCTAACATCCATTTGAAAGTGCTGGGCTGGCAATTGCAAATCGCATGCCGCACTGTTACAGTCATCGCTGGATCCACAGAGTACAGCCAAAACCTGTAAGAAGTTCAAGTACCTCAATGTGGCCATGTCCAGCAGCGGCATAGAATAGAGCAAATGGCACTCCGAATTGGAGGCAATTTGCCCGACAGGGTGATTTATGAGCCAGTTCAGCACGGGGACATCTCCTCGCTCACACGAACATTGGAGAGCTTCACTCCAGGAAGATACCCAGTCTGTCTACTCTTCTACGAGTGGCGAGTGCAGCGTCAGAATTGACCGCATCAGTTCTAACTCTCCCAGTTTTGCTAAAGTTGCGAATGCTCGAACAGCACACGCAGCATCGCGACCAAACTCCAGTATCCAGTCGTGTCGGACGTGGTAGGAGGCGTAGTCGAACACATTGTGTTTCGCTGGCATCAAGAACTCTGCGAACGCTTTGTCGCCAATGCTGAGATCACGGCAGATGATTTTGGCCACCTCTACGTCCTCTTTAGAATGCAATTCCTGCTCGTAAAGCCATCGAACAACTTCATAATTCCCAGTCGTAGCGGCTTCTTGAACACTCCGACAGCCCCATTTGACCTGAAATCCTCTACCATTGGGGCTTTGGTCTCGTTCCTGACGTCTCCAGTATTTCAGCGCTTTCAATCGTCCTTTTCCAGCAGCCAATTCAACCACTTCCGCTTCCACCTAGTAGAGATCAAGAGGTCGTAGGAAGTGGTGAGACTCCACCCAGAAGTTCCCTCCGAAACAGTCGCACAGCTCGAACGCCAAATCCAGTCCAACAACTTGGTAGAATCGTAAAGGCACCCTTCATGCAGCGAAATGTTCCGCGACGGACCGAGAAAGAGCAGATCACGAACTCTAGACTCTTTAGCGTATTCCCTTGAGACTGCTGGTCCAATACGAACGCTACAACGAGTAACGGGGACGGCATGGATACTCCCTGCAGCAGCCTCCTCCTTCAAATTGAGTAAATTGGGTAATAATTAGCTACGGATTCCCATCGCGCAGCTCAGTCTTCAGTTTCCACTATGAGCTCCCGTTCTGTGGTGTGGCAGTCGTCCTACAGCACGACGATGCTCCACAACACCCTGGAGGGATCACCACCAGCTACATTGGGCCATGTCACTGATAGAAGCTTGTACCTACGTATTGCTCCGAGTTATTGGGCTGGACCGAAGCGTCGAGTGCATTACGAGTAAATCAGTTTTGCGGCCGTGAAGTTGGAGAGAACGTGGTGGAATCAGCAGTCGGAAAGCGCCACTTGAAGGTGTTGCAGCTCTTCTTGGACTATGGTGTTGACGCTGGTACGGTGGACTGGGATTGCAGCATTCTAACTGCTGTGGAGAAGTGCCGTTGGAGATCTCATTTCCTTGGCTTTGGTTAGGGGTGATATGGCCCTGGCACATTCGTGGTGGATGTGCACTGGGCTTCGCTTTCCCTGGGAAGACTGTCTACATGGTTGAGTGGATGTTTGACTGCGACGAAGTGAAGATCGTATCAAGAGCGCCATTCAAACTCTAGCTGACCACGGCAACGAGGAACTCATGCAGAAGGTTGTGCAGTTGGTTCCTCTGCATTTGACGGTAGTTCGCGTTGGGCCACGCGCTTGGTCTTTGCGTTGAAAAGTGCATTCATGCGGTGTGACTTCCTAACCATTCGCTTCGATGTCTAGTCGAGCACCTTAAGGGGCGTCTGATCTGACAGGAAAACGCTGGCTGATCTCGCGTGGTTCGCAGCTCAGAAAGATCATATCGAACTACTAGAGTTCATGCATAACCCCTCGGAGTTCCTTCTAGTTGGCTTGGCGCAGTCAGTAACGGGGATCGAGAGACTGTGAAATGGTTACTCGAGCACGAGGTGTACCCTCCCAGCGGTTTAGTGTACAGTGCGATCGATGATGCAGCAAAGTGTGCAGCGTGTGGGCAGTTGGTGGTTTTACAAAACTTTATGCATGGAGCCCCCCTAGGCGATAGAAGACGAAGCATGCGTAAAGCGGACTGCGGTTGAATTCAGCTTGATGATCTGTGGGCACTTGCATGCAGGGTGGTTGCCTGCTCTGTATCCTGAACTTACCCCGGATGATGTGGAAATTGGAGAGGATGCGCCAAAAGCATTTGAGATGCTGCTGTTTCTGAAGTGGCACTTCGGTAAACTGATTACTTCCCAGCTCTTTCAGCGCATCAAAGAGTCAGGGATGAGCAACAAAACGAAGCTGCCCGATATCTTCATTGCGGAATGACTAGAGGAGCAAAGATGAGGATTCACTGACCAAGAAACTACAACGACATCGACTTAACGCGACGCCTGGATGTTTGAGTGCTCTCATACCCACTTCGAAATATTCTGGAGAACCTCTGACGCTGGCAGTTCCATCCCACGACATGCTAAAATCATTTTGGTATCGCCACGATGACTACATGTGGATAGCGTAGCTAGACGTACGAACTCACAAGTCCGCGTACGTAGTACATTTTATATATGAATTGGTGTATCATTTCTTCGCGAATACGGCAGCTTTCGAAGCATTGGTATACGAGGTAGCACACATATGGCTATCCAAGTCGACGGCCAGCTCCGTCGCTTTGTCGAATTGCGCTGGTACATACATGCAAAATTCCGGTGATCTTGACGAATGTACTATATACTCCAAAGTAACACATAATGTGACACGCTACGCTGTACTGACTACATATCGCAGTCCA
Organism: Phytophthora pseudosyringae; assembly: GCA_019155715.1. NCBI lineage: Eukaryota > Oomycota > Peronosporomycetes > Peronosporales > Peronosporaceae > Phytophthora > Phytophthora pseudosyringae. The sequence continues at coordinate 22,011 of JAGDFM010000523.1, forward strand.
TGCCTACATACATGTACATTCTAACAGCGCCAGGTTGAGATCTAAGGCGCAACCTTGATGCAGAAAGCAGGACAGATAAATTCCATAAATGGTTTACCTAGGTCAACGAACGAACATTCTTGAAAAAAAAAACTCAAATAGAAGGCCACTTAACAACTCGAACGAACCTTTTTGTCAAAACAAAATAGTAAATATAAGCATTCCCCCAGGTTGCAGAGGATGCAGTAGATCCGTGTCACTGTGGTTGCTCGCGTACTCTAATGATTTAACAGGTTTCATTTTCTGGAAGACAGTACCAGAAGCACTCGCATCCACGCTAAGAGATGTATTACAGAGAATATTGGTTATAAGGGTGGAAACGAAAACTAGCAGGAGTCAAGCAAGTGACCCTGAAAAAGACGCAGGGGTTGGTCGACAGAGTTGTGAAGCGCTACCCGGTTATCTTGCAGTTTCAAGCAAAGATAAGCACGGCAGTGCAGTCTCCAGAGACGTCTAGAATTTGATAGTGAGAGTGATCGACGACAAGAAAGCAAACATGAGACAGCGGGGAAAGTGGATCTCAATATCTTAAGGTGCGCCGATGAAAATGATTGCGTCGGACAGGAGAACGACGAGGAGCTGTTCACGGACATGTTGCTGCGCAAAAGGAGTACTTCAAGTAGTATATTAACACAACAAACAATAATGCAAACCTGCTATTTTCACCGGATATTCGTCCTGGCGGATCTTACTCGAGTATCTTCCAACTTTCACGGGTTCTGTATCTCGAGTGCAAACGAAGTACGTGGGCCACAAACTTTGCAACTTCTTCGCTTTAGCTAGCAAGCACAGAGTAGATCTCTTCTAACTGTGGAGACCGACATATTCAAAGTATCAAATACTGTACATTGGTATGGTTAGCACAGGCCTGCACACACATCTTCATTCCATGCGTATTGTAGATACATCCTACTAGCAACGCCAGATTGTGATCGAAAGCGACATGTAGTAGCTGAAGTTGCCCCGTCGTTATAATAAAGTTGGTGTCTAGATAGTTGATAAGAAGAAATGAAGCCGATTAACTAATTTGCGGGTACTACTACGTCGTATCATTTTTTTTAAGTGCTTAGTATTGTGTCGAGTTAGTTGAAATTAGGTATCCGATACAACACCAGATTTTACGGTCATTGTTATCATGACACCATCAATGGAGCAGGAAGGTATTGCTGTGGTTTTGAATCTGAATACCGAGTCCGGCAAATTCAAGTCATATGATGTACGTGCTCTTGTATGCTCCATCGTGTTTGCGCTCATGGAAATTGATGTCGGCAGATGTCAGCAGATTCTGCAAGTGCATTTGAATAAACTTGAGTCAACACCATTACACCTCCGAGCAATGCCAAGCCAAAGGACAATCTATATCCAGTTGATACGGAGTGTCAATCCGTTGCAGTACGAGCAACACGTATAATAGGACGCTAGAAAATTGTATGTTACGTTGCAGTGTCTATGGTATGGAAACAATACTGTAACCAACAAGTAAGTATGTTTACCGCGTAATCGGGTGTCGGCACGATGGCCAGCTCTTCCGAGTTCGCAAACCGTGCATAAAGCCACATCGTGCACGTTCAAATGATAAAGGATAGCAAACTGAGATGGTACCGCAACTAGAGGCTTCCACAGCCAGACACTCACAGCTAGTCAAGGCATTGACCTAAAGCCATTTCCTTTCTTGCTCGGAAAAGCACAAGTCGCCCAAGTGTCTTCAATGAAGATAATTCAAGTTTTCGCCGCTGTCGTCTCGCTGGTTACGACATCTGTGAACGGGTTTTCGTTCTCCGAACTCACTGGAATCTCGGCGCCATCTCGGTCGAGCGCAGTACGACCGCCGACCTACCAACTGACCAAGAAGAGCGCATCTACGGCGGCTCAAATGCCGACATTCGCAAGTACCCGTACATGGCAGGACTGCGTGCTAACGGCCCCGACGACCAAACGTTCTGCGGTGGGACGCTGATTGCGCTGCAATACGTCCTTACGTCTGCGTATTGCCTCGAGGGGGCATGATCTTCTCCGACGTGTACGCCTCTCTCGGTACCCAACGTAGTACGGGTAGAGGCTCTCGGAAGGCAGAGCACATACGTATCGTGGAGGCTTTCCGCCACCCGCTCTACAACGACTCGTGGTTGACGTACGACGTGGCACTGCTCAAGCTGGAGAAGCCGTCAAGGCACCAGCCAGCTCGTCTGTGCGCGGCAGACGGATTGGACAATGAGCCTGGCACGATGGCTACGGTTCTCGGATGGGGATTGTTGAACAACGAAACCTATGCTGAAACCCTCCAGCGTGTCGATGTCCAGATTACCCCTGATGCCGAGTGTGCCAACTACACGATTGACACTGAAATTCATATGTGCGCTGAAAACGGACACGGGAAGGACATTTGCAGCGGTGACACTGGTGGCCCCCTCGTTGCTAGCGACGTTCTGATTGGAGTTGCGTCTGGCATACCTGGTGCATCTACTGACTGCGG
>JAGDFM010000524.1:0-24431 GCA_019155715.1 Phytophthora pseudosyringae
AAGCACACCCTGACCCCGTAAGAGACGGAAGCCTCGTCCCTTTCAAACCGTTAAGGTTGACTGCATGACTGATCGCCCCGAGCGCCTTGATAATCAAAAACTAAACTGAAAATTTCCCCAAGTTGAATCCTTTTGTTGCGGTATTCATAGATGTATTAAGGGGGGGGCCAGAATTGACGAAATCACCGACATTTCCGTGATGAACTCACGACCATATGTTTTATCGTCGACGACCATACCATTTCGGAAATGGTTTATCTCTGGAGGTGTACCATCCCTGAAAATGTCCGCCATTTCCGAAATGTCGACCATCCGATAGTGACGGAAATCAGTCAGTCTTGATTTCCCCCCCTGTAGTGCGCAGTTGAAGTTTCCTTTTGCTTCCAAGGAAATGATCTTTGCCGCCCTCACTTTACGTCCTGTCAGCTAGCAGCAAAGGTATGTTTAGCTAGTACTCTACTCTCCCCGTATGCGCATGAACCCTTGCTCTGACCATGCAACTTAGCTGTTTGTACAAATCGTGATCTGAGCGAGGAAGAAACCGCCGTTGAAGTGGCAAAGGTTCACCTTGCACGCGACGACTATGGTATAACCGTTGGCTGGATGGAGATACCGGCCAATTTTGCGATGATGGCTCGGGGAAGACAACCACGATGACGAAGCCTGACGCTGTCGAACCACCTCTTCCGCACCACCAAGGACCCAAGCCTGCCGCAGCATTCGGGAGACAGCATGCGCCGTCGGTGGACTACCTAAGAAGAAGTTCACGACTACGATGGGTTAAAAGCGTTCGGAGACTGGAACGGCCTGACGCAGAAGGAAATAAAGCGCACTAGGCCCGAGCAACCTAGCGACCCGTAGGTTTCGTAGCTATAATACCGAGGTTGGGAGGTTAAACCTCTCCTGGATCCAAACATCCTCCCACCTCCTATCTTTACACTTACAGCTCGACCATTATTCTGAACAAATATCTGACCCCCTATCCTTGACATGATGCACGAAACATGAAACACTGACCTTGACAATTTTTTAGTTGAAACCCTTGCAGTTTGAAGTTAACAGATCATTTGCATCCACTTTTGAGCGGTTAACGAGTGATACAATTTAGTACCTGCAAAGTTGCCTTCGACACTAGTCGCGGCCGGTAATGTACTGGATGAGGTCTTGCAAACTGTTGTCTTGGGAATAAATACGTAGAAACAGTCTTCGACTATGATCCCAGCATTTGTTGGCACCGCAGACCATTGTTTCAACTTAAAGCAGCACTCGTACAAAGTGAGCACGCTGTCGCCAGAACCCCTCTTCGTCGTCGTCGAGATATCTGGCTTGTTGGAGGACATGCTGTTTTGTACAGTTGGTACTGTAGGTCCAATGTAAGAACCTTTAACAACGGCCTATGGGCACAGCTGACCCTACAACCAAAGTGTCAGCAATATATCTATTGAGGTCAATTAAGCGATGCCCGGAGGGTAGAGACACACTCGCCTTCATTTGTGCACTATCCACATAACGAGCAGCTTCTATCACCATAGCAAACACCAGTTTGTTCCGGAAAGGATTACTGTTCCTTCTCCTTTTTCTTGCGGCTGTTTGCTCGTTTGACCTTCGCCTTCTCTGCCTTCTCTGCCTTGTCCGCCTTGACCTTCTCGGCTTCTGCAGCAGCAGCAGCTTCGGCGTTAGCATCCGTCGGCTCCTGCAGCGCAATGCGGCCCGTAGCCTCCAGACTCTCGCGGCACTTGGCAATCCAGGCCACCAACTCCTCCAGGGCGACTGCAAAATAACAAGAGTATCAAAATGTTAGTACCAACCCACTAAGGTCGAATCACCCCCCACCCCCGATTCCAATTGAAAGGCAACGTACTTTTGCCATCGTTGTCTTCATCGATGAGCGAAATGACCCATTCCACATCCTCCTGAGTGTTGGCCTTGCGCAGAATCGTCATAACAGCGTCACGCAGCTCCTCCGCCGACAGCACACCATCGCTATCGCGATCAAGGATGTTCAGGCGGTCACCAACGTGACGGTCAACCTCCTCGATCTCCACCTCCAGGTTGGACAGCATGGACTCGAGCTTCTTCATCATACGACCAGCAGTCTTGTTCTCCGCGGCCTGTGCACCGATACGGCCAGCCGCCAACAGACCCTCAACGTCCATGTCGTATTTGTTTTGCTTGAGCTGGCTCACCGTCTGACGCTCTTTCTCAACCAGCGACTTGAACGCAAGCGACTCGAGAGCGCTCAGCTCCTCCAAGCTGACGATGTTTTCGATCGACTTAGGCAGCACAGGCGCCTCCTCCTCAGGCTTGGTCTCCGTTGCTGCACCCGGAGTCGAGAGGGGAGCCGACGTCGCTTGTGCATGCGCCTTCTGCATGATTACATCCGCAATCACCTGTTCCACCTCAGACTGCGTCTCCGTAGCAGCGGCGGCGGCAGCCTGGGTCGCAGCAGCCTCGCTCTCAGCCTGCTTCTGGGCCTCGGTCTCCTTCTTCTGGGCCTCATCGCGGAACTTCTCTTCGTCGGCAATCATCTCATTCTGGTACCGAATGCTGTCGAGCTTCAGCTTGCGCATCTCAGGCGTTTCTCCCTCCGTAGACGCCTTGGCTGCCAGAGCCACCTCAGTCACCACCTCTTCGTCCATGGACGACATCGAAGTGGCAAGCGCCTCCTCCAGGTTGTCCGAAGCGGTAATGTTCAGCGCCCGCGACATGATGAGCAGCGACGCCGGCACATTCTTGTTAATGGACAGGTCGAGCCACTGGCGCATTTGGCGAACGTAGCCAGCTTTAGTAAGACCCGTAGCACGCATACCACGCTCCATACAGGCCATCTGCAGTTCCTCCTTGTCGAGCGAGTCCAGACCTTCCCAAATAATGTCCTGGTCGTCCTTCTTCAGCTGACGGATACGGTTACGCAGATGGAAACGAAGCAGGTTGTCATTGCCGTAGTGCTGCACGCCCATGTATCGGCACATGCCCACAAGCTGCGGTCGAGAAATATTGTCCAGCATCAGTTCATCGCTGAACAGCTTAGCGACCTGGAGCGTCTCCTCCGACGTCAAAGGATCGCCGCTCTGAGCACGCACCACGAAATTCATGACCTCGCTAGCCGTAGCCTTGCGTTCCTCCGACACGCCCTCCGTGTCACGAGTGTCCTCCATAATTTCCTTCACGGTATCCTGCAGGAAGCCAGCCAGCGCCACACGCAGCTGCAGCTGACGCTTCATGTCTTCTTCACGCTGGAACGAGTCCTTGTACGTGCTCGGCAGCATGTTGGGGAACATCTTGAGAGCCACGGGCAGCAGGAGCTCCATGAACGGGACGACCACGAAGAACGCGAACGGCACCAGGCGGAGCAGATCCGCCACCGTGCGCTGCAACTGCTTGCGCTCACGACGCGAGAGAGCGTTGCCCTTGAGCAGACGACGCAGGATGCGCGTGGACGTGGACACGTCGGCGTACAGCAGCTTGGTGCCGAGCCAGTAGTGGTCCAGCTCGTGTTTGGCCTTGCCCTTCATCTTGACGAGCCACTCTTTGACGGCCGCCGGGTCCGTGACCAGCACCTGCAGAGCGTGCACCACGGCCTTGACACCTTGCACCGTGAGCTGCGGCGTACGCTTGAGCAGTGTGACGGCGCGCTCCGGCACCTTGGGCAGCTCCTTCTCCACGTCCTGCACGCGAATCATGCGGCGCTCGCCGCCCTTCTCCAGCGCGGACTCGAGCTTCTCCTCCTGCACGCGGATCTTGCTGCGGCGGCGTCTGGCGGCCGCGATCTTCTTCTTGAGCGCGGCGGCCTCGGCGGGCGTCGGGGCGGCAGCCGACGAGGTCGTCGACGGCTTCGTGGGCAGCGCGGCGAACCCGCGGGTCTGCGCGCGGAACAGCAGCGGCGAGTACTGCGGCAGCACCGGCAGCGTCAGAGCCGACGACGTCGACGGCTGGCGGACGTCACGGAAGCTCGAGAACTCGCTGCCGAAGGAGGTGAACGGTGCCAGACGACTCGGATCCTGGGCATGGGGAGGCACCGCCCCCGTGTAGCGCAGCAGCCGCTGTGAGCGCGCCGCGTTGCGCAGACTCGAGCGCAACATGGTGGTGGTCCGTCCTGCGTCTAGGTCGGCTGATCTGGAATGGTGTGGTGTGGCTCGCAAGATGCCTTACCCAGTATATTGGTGTGTGGTGCCCACCAATAACGACCGTCATTCCTGTTTGACAAAACCTCTTTCTTATGGTTACCTGATTAAAGCGACGTGACCAAGAAGCCTGTGGGAACTGATACTACATACTGGTTGACAGTCTGCGGTCGCGATGGTGTCGGCGTCGTCGAGCGGACACCGCAAGAAGAAGAAGGCCAAGAAGAGCGGCAGGCGCAAGCCCGTGAACCTGCAGGCCAACTTCAACCGTAAGTGTTCGCTTGCCACGACTCGCAGCGCGGCGCCCAGCGCAGCCTACGAGGCGCTGAGCGACGCCATGTTCCCGTCCAATGATGGCCATCACTCCTCGGCTCATGCTGGGGCCCGTGACTCTCCTGATGCAGGTGATGCAGCATGCGGAGACTTCCATCTGCACAGGTGCGACATGAGCCATCATTGTCCTCAAATTGTTTTCTTATTTGAGGTAGTCGAAGGGTACTGACGTGGTTGACGTTGACTTTTTGATCATCGGAATGTTGTTTCTATCCTGCGGAGCAGCGTGTGCAGCGACGGTAGGCTCCAACCGAGTGAGGTGATCGCCAAGGCGGCGGCCAATGGGGTCACGTACATGTCCCTCACGGACCACGACACCATGGCTGGAGTGCGCGAGGCCATTGCCGCGGCGCAGACGCACGGCGTGCTCGTGTTCCCGGGCGTCGAGATCAGCGCCGAGGTGAAGGGTGGCGAAAACTTGCACATCCTGGGATACTTCTACCCGGGATCAAACAGCGTCGAGCTGGAGAAGCAACTGCTGAAGATCCGCACGGGCAGACACAAGCGCGGCAAGGGAATGCTCAAAAAGCTGGTACGCGTGGAGGTGGACTGATTGTGTATGCTTTACGGCGCAGATAACTGATTACTTGGAAATTTTATTTAGGAGGCGATGGGCATCAAGCTCGAGTGGGAACGCGTGCTGGAGATCGCTGGAGAAGCAGCACCTGGTCGGCCGCATGTTGCCGAGGCCCTCGTGGAAGCAGGACATGTCGCCAACTTCCGCCAGGCATTCGCGCGATACCTGCACAACGACGGCCCTGCATACGTCGAGGTACGCTTTAAGCCATGCACCGTGGTTGGTTTGCATGGAATTAACGCTCTCCCTATGCTTTGCTTCCCAGGGCGAACATTTTCCACCCGAAGAAGCCATCAAGCTGATTGCTAGCGCTGGCGGAGTCTCCGTCCTCGCGCATCCGTGGTGCTGTAAGGTAGGGTCGCCACAAAAGTGCCTGAATTATCGGTTGCTGACACAATTTAATCAATCGTTACAGGACCCGATGAACCTAGTTCCAGAGCTCGCTAAGCTGGGCATTCAGGTACCCTTTCGCTGCGACTACAGTACTTCCACCATGCAAATGGCCGAATGTATCACGTATTTTGCTTTCCACTTGTATAGGGCATCGAGGTTTACCATGACACGAATAAAATCGACATGTATGGTGCCTTGGCGAAAGAATCTGGTTTGCTGAGGGTACGTGTACACGCGAACATGCTCTGTGATTCAACCTCACCAACTGATGTTTGCGCTTTTCTGTGAATCTATGCATCAGATGGGTGGGTCGGACTTTCACGGCATTGACCCTACGACGGAGCGTGCCCCAGGTGCTATTCCCTTCCCGCGTCTGCATGTTGACCGTTTCCTGGCCCGCGCGCTAGATGTGTGGGAACGACCGCTTGTCGAGCGACTTCGGTCCATGGCGGAGGCCGTTAAATTGGCAGGCCACGAGGCCTCGGCATCGGAAGAATTGCTTATCTGGAAAGAGCAAGAGCCGCTTGTGCGCCGAACGCTAGCTGACCTTGGCATGGGTTTTGAGGTAGTGGAGACTGAAGGCGGGCAAACCGAGAGTAGTGTCGATGGCGGTACGGTCAGCGTCGTCGAGAAACACTACCGTACTATTCGCGTTACCCCCTTTAGTCGGTGAGGCATAGAGAGTCTTTAGAACTGCAATACAAGGAACTGCAATACAAGCCACACCCATTTGCTATGTCGAATCCTCGAGGCAACGTCGTCAAATTCACGGTTTGTATTCTATAAATCCGGACAAGAAATTGCCATTTCAAAAGCAGAAACACTGCTGCTTCGTGCAGTCCCGTTGTATCCACTGCCTTAACGGCGCTTCAACAACTCAAAGACCAATTCAACGTTGGTTCGACCCATTTCTTCAAAGGCATCGGTCTTTGTCACGGCGTCGAAGTTGTGAAGCATGAAGGTGACGCATTGGTCTCGCAGCACTGTCGCGTTATGCAGGTCGGCAGCGTGGAAAATGCTAGCAGCATTATCAATGCACAACGACCCGAGCATTTTACTTTCGCAGATGCGCTTCAAGCGTTCAACACCGTACTGTTATTACGTCACAGATAAAATGTTAGCGTAAGGGCAAATATATGTGCTCATTGCTCTAGGGGCTACGTACCCGGTCTGCAGTGACGAACAGCTCCATCGCAATATCCACGGCGACGTCCAAGTAATCTGTGTAGAGATATTCCATCAACGAAATGAAGATGGGACGACGTACGTCGGTGATCTGAATCTCGCGAGCACGGCTTTCCAGCATCTTCAAAGTAAACACAAAGCAGTCCGTTAGACTTGTAGCACTTCACCTTGGCACAATTGCAGCAAACTTACCTCTCCTGTCAGCATAGCGTTGAAGTAGTTGCAGCGGATACACAAGATTTTGTGTCCGTAAACAGGAATTCCCTCCACTATTGCATAACACAGTATACACTTGTTAGACAAAACGGAAGCTTTCAGCCTGCGCCAGACAAGATCTGGTTCACTGCTCGTACCAATAAACGTCACATCACTCATGATGTCGTTGTTCACCAACATCCTCAGGTCATTGATGAGCGTGCTCTCAGGAATCTCCAGCTGAAATTCCTCCTCTCCAAAACGGAATTGCTTGAAGTCGTTCAGCCGACTGCTTCCATCGTAGCCACCGAAGATGATCAGGTTGGAATCGTACGCAGTGCCTACGTGGCAAAAGCGCTGTCCTGGCGGCTGACCGTTGAATTGCATCGGCTGCCAAGTATTCGTCTCTGAGTACAGCCCGAAGTAAATGACAAGTTAAATCAGTGCAAAAAATGAGAATCAAAGACAACGCCAGACTCTGCCCATTTACCCAAGCTCAGCTCGTAGAAGTCGTTCACTGCAGTACCCGTGCTGCCGCCGAATATATACATGGAATTTGAGTGGATGACAGCAACATGGCTATCACGAGCAATAGGTGCTGGCCCCTCCGTCGCAAGCAACGACCAAACACGCGTATCTAAGATCACAAATACGACCGCACTCATACGTCAGTCGACAGAAAAATCAAATGTCGGACGCGTAATGCTGGAGAGGGCGTACCAAAGTCATACACGTGGACATCGTTTAGGTGGCGAGAGCCATCGTGGCCACCAAATAGCACGCACGTGTGGTTATGCACTACCAAGGATGATCGATACCTGACGGAGCACCAACGCGTTAGTCTTGATTCGCTAAAAAGAAATAACTCCGCCAAAGCCTACCGAGGTCTCGGCACACGTCCTGTAGCTGTCACCAGTGACCAGGTGTTCGTTTCTGAGCAAAGCGAATAAATCAGGATCAGTATGCGGATGTCATATCAACGCCAACAGCTACATGTAGACGTACCAAAGTTAAACTCGTGGAAATCGTTTCTGTAGCTGCCATCGTATCCTCCGAAGCAGTACATCGACTTGTCTGTACAGTAACCGCAAATAGACGTAATTATTCACCACGAATACTCAGATAATGCATGAACCATGACAACCGATCGTTAAAGGCAGCAAACCGCACCATACACCACAGCAGCATGACTGTGTCGCGCCGTCGGCGGCAGTCCAGCATTCACCACAACGTTACTCCATCGCTGCGTCACTGCAAACGCGCCACCACCAAACACACAGTCAATATCCGCTCACGAAGAAATAAAAATAAAACTCGCAACAAATCATCGCACAGAAGTTGTACTCAATAAAGTCGTTGACGCGCGAGCTTCCGTCGAAGCCTGCGAACACGTAGAACGAGTCTTTGTAGACCACCGCCACGTGACGGTCGCGCGGGCTCGGAGCCGAGCCGATGGCCAGCACCACCGACCAGAGCTTGCGCTTGAAGTTGAATTCGTAGAAATCGTTGATGCGGTTCGACCCGTCGTAGCCTGCGCGGCGGCGATCAAACAGAGACAGCGCAACCAGTTAGCAGGGGTAGAGGCGCCGCACGCGTCTACTTGGCACGGCATTGCAAGCTAAAGCCTTCGATGCAGGCGACTGATGGTCGTCTGTCTCCCACCTCCGAAGATGTAGAGCGAGTCCTTGCGCACGGCGCACACGTGCAGCGAGCGGTGGCACGGCGCCGCCGACGGGTTCTCGCACGTCACAGGGACCCACGAGCGCGAGCTGGGCTGCAGCGCCATCGTGGCGGCGACGGAGACGGAGACGAAGAGAGACTGCCTGAGTTCCTTCGCCGGATCGTGCCCAAGCCAAACGGTACGTGTCGAAAAGATTGCACCAGAGCGTAAAAACCTTGGAGGTTTTTTTGTCGCGACTTGGAATCCAAGCTCATTTCGAAATCGTACCGCGAGTCGCAATGGTGCGTGATATTGCCGGACGTGGCCCTCTTCATGGACTAACTAGCGTGCTGCTTGTGCTTCACAGTCAGGCGTCGGCGGAAAAGGTGGCAAGGGAGGCAAAGGAGGCAAGGGCGTCACGTCCAAGCGGGCCCCACAGTCTCGATCGCAGCGCGCCGGGCTCCAGGTAAACTCCACAGCGTGCACGACTCGTGGCAACGTTGTTGCGGTTGTGTTGCTCACGCCCTCTATACTGTCGTTATTGCTGCCAGTTCCCCGTGGGCCGCATCCACAGATTCCTGAAGAAGCGCGTGGCCAACAACCAGCGCGTGGGCGCCACGGCGGCCGTGTACGCCGCCGCCATCATGGAGTACCTCACGGCTGAGGTGCTGGAGCTGGCGGGCAACGCGTCCAAGGATCTCAAGGTGAAGCGCATCACGCCTCGCCACCTGCAGCTCGCCATCCGCGGAGACGAGGAGCTAGACACGCTGATTAAGGCCACGATCGCCGGCGGCGGCGTCATCCCGCACATCCACAAGAACCTCATCACCAAGCAGAACAAGAAGCGGATGCCGCTGTAGGCCTAGTGCCAGCACTCCGCGACGCAGTTTCTTCTCACTCTCTCCAGCGATCGCGTCGCGCTCGCGCCACGCGTATATAACTAAACTATGAGTTTCTGTTAGCTCCCCCACGCAACGTCCTCATGTAGAGTTTTACCTAGTGGTGTGCCATGTTCGTCGACGCCATTTTCCCGCCTTTTCCCGACCCTGCTTCAAGCAACATCTGCGCAACTTTATCGCAACTTAGTCTGATTCTAGCGTAAACTCAATCGCAGATCTGATTCGCGCGTGCAGATTCGCGAGCGTCCACCGCGCACTCCCCCTCAACGGCAAAGATCGACGGGAAGACGCCGAGGGCTGAGAGAAAGCAAGCCACCGCGCGCGGAGGGGGTCGAAAGTTGCCCTTCGCCATACAAAGACCAAGTCAACTACTCACAGTCACGTAGCAAGGGTGCATGGCGAGCAGCGTGGACGCGACGGCGACGCCCGCCGTGGCGGCCGACGTGCTGCCCGTGGCGGACTTCCAGCGCTACCTGCTGTCCACGTGCATGCCGCTCTTCGGCGAGGGCTCCGCGCTCAGCGTGGACGGCTTCAAGGCCGACCTGGGTGGAGCGGAGGCGACCAACACTCTGGACCACTTCGTCTCGGACTCGGCCACGCGCGTGCTGCAGGTGCACTGCTACCCCGCCCGCGCCGGCGACGACAGCCCCATGGACGGCTCCAGCGGCTTCCGCGTGCGCGTGAACCTGGGCATCGAGTACGCGCCCGGCAAGAAGAGCGGCCACGACGTCGTGTGCTTCATCAAGCGCTTCAGCGCGCCGCTGGCCAAGGACCAAACGCTCAACCACCAGCTGCAGGTCATGACGCTCGGCCTCGGCACGAACGGCGCTGGAGGGGACAAGACGGACGCGGACACGGCGGCCACCAACAGCAGCAGCGGAGACAACACGGAGGATGAGGACGAGGACAGGGGCAACCTGCTCTCCGTGGTCTACAACTACGTGCACCAGTCGTTCACGCCGCTCGTGAACGAGTACTCGAAAGTGCACCTGCCGCAGAGCGAGATGACGAATCTGAGCGAAGGCACGAGAGGCCTGCCGGCTATTCGGCGCAGGATGAAGGAGCTCGAGCTGGCCCTGCTCCAGTACCAGCAGAACATTGAGATCCCAGAGGTGAACCTCATCTTCCACCCTGTCATCCAGCAGGCGGCGGATCTGGTCCGCGAGAAAGGCGTGCTCATTGACGTGGAAGCGCTCGGGCTGGAGGACAAAGTGAACGACGTGGTCTTCGTCAACAGCATCCAGGGAGGTGTTAGCAAGTGGATCAAGGAAATCCAGAAGGTCACGCGCCTGGTTAACGAACCACTGCCAGGAACAGCCATGCAGGAGATCAACTTTTGGTGCGATTTGAACCGCGCCCTGCTTGCTGTCCAGGAGAAGCTCAAATCGCCGGAGGTTGAGATTACGCTTGCGGTGCTGCAGCGAGCCAAGAGATATTTGGCTACGGTTTCGTTCAGCACGGACCATGGCCTCAGTCCGGCGCTTCAGCAGGTGTCTAGTGTGATGACGCTCATGAAGGAGTTCCCGATGAACTCCATTTTGTCGGCCACAGATATTAGTCAGCTGAACCAGGGTGTAACACTTGTCTTCACCCACTTGAAGAAGATCCGCGTGGCCGACTCCTACAACCTGTCGCGCCTACTGCATTTGGTGGAGGTCATGTCGAGTGATCTTACTCAGCAGGTCATCAGTCTGCTGCGCGTCTACAGCCTCATTGAAATCCCGTTCAACCAGTTCGAGCAGTTGGTTTCGTCGTGCAAGGAGCTTTTCACGAACTGGCACCGTCAGGTTGCAACGCTCTATGATCTCACAAAGGAGCTCTTCAAGCGGCGAGGTGGTTCAATTAACACTGAAAAGCTTCCTCTGCTTTCTGAGTTGCAGATGGAGCACGTGGCGATCGAAGAGCGATTGCTTGAGCTGTACGAGTTCAGAGAGCAGCACGAAAAGCTACGTGATGTGATCCAGAGAGTACTGGGTGGGTCCAACACCATTGCTCAGGACGAGGCACGTGGCCCTGATGGGACTAACGATGCACTCACTGAGATCAATTCGGCGTACGCCCAATTGAATTCACTTGATCCTCTTGATGTGTCTGGTGAGGGCATGAATGCTTGGAAGAACCTGCGCAAGGCGTATGATCTGTGCATTGATCGGGTCGAAGGACGAATCATCAACAGTCTAACCAGTCGTCTGAGTGCTACTTCAAACGCCGATGAAATGTTCCGCGTGTTCTCCAAGTACAACGCGCTATTTTTCCGTCCTCGCATTCGCAGCGCAGTGCAGCAGTTCCAGATGCAGCTGATTGAAAACGTTAAGGAGGACGTGAGCAACCTTCAAGCCAAATTCCGTGCGCACTATGCCTACTCAGAGGCGAGCCGTACCAGCAAACTGCGCGATATTCCTCCTATTGCTGGTGCGGTGATGTGGGCGAAGCAAATCGAGCGCAAGCTGAAAATGCTGCTGTCGCGTGTTGAAAGCGTCCTCGGTATTGGCTGGGAGCAGCACGTGGAAGGCAAGGCGCTTAAGGCAGCCGCTGAAGCGTTTATTGCTAAACTCAACCCACAGCTTATCTTCGACCAGTGGGTGAATGATTTGGCTTCAATGCCAATCTTCGACATCAAAAACATTATTCTAAACATCGTGACGGAAGACACGCCGCAGGGTGAGCAGAAAAAGTTGGTGGTAGCGTTCAATCAGCAAATTGTGACGTTGTTCAAGGAAGTGAGAAACTTGGAGTGGTTGGGCTACCGCGTACCTTTCACCCTGAAGATGATTGCTGAAGATGCAAAGTCGAAGTACCCGTTTGCAATGTCTTTGGACGCCAGTCTCAAGACGTATACGAGCTCGTGCAGACGCATCCAGCCAATTTTTGACGCTTTAACAGCTGCGTATGTTCGTGACGTTCGCGCTACCATTGGCAAGACGTTTACGAAGGGCAATGAAATGCGATGGCATGCAGATGGACTGGGTGAGTATGTTACTGATCTTGCTACGAAAGTGGAGCGCTTGCACGACAAGGTGGACGAGTTGCTGCAGAAGACTAGTGAGATTGACACTCTTCTGGAAAGCGTCCGGACAAGTTCCGACTTCCAGGCTGGGGATGTCCAAGCGGTGCTTGTAAAGGTCCAAGCGCATGTTGACGAATTGAGCCTGGCAGGATATGCGAACTTGCATATGTTTGTAAAGAACCTGAACATCTTGGTTAGCGAGATTCTGGGCAAGAAGGTCGAGGTACTGCTGCAGCGTTGGGTTGCTTGCTTTGGCCCTCAGCCTGACGAGAAGTCCTTCCAAGCTGCTCTTGCCGAGGCCGGACTTAGTGTTACGACCCACCAGATCCTACTGAAGAATCAAGTGCTGTATTTGGAGCCTTCAGTTGGTGATGCGCGTCGAGATTGGCTTGCTCAGCTTCAAAACTTGCTGAACTCTGTGTGTGATTTGCCCAAGATTCAGACGTCGTCGTATGAAAATGTGTATGGAAAGTCGACTGTATCAGCTTTATCGTCACCGCCCCGTAAGAGCGCCAGTTCTAGGAGACGCGAGGCTGTGTTCAAGGAAGCGCTTAACAAAGTACCCATTGACCTGCTCATCAAAGCGTACAGTGTGCTGGATGTCACTGTGAGTGATGTGGATAAGTATGCGTCAACGTGGCTTCAGTACCAAGCGTTGTGGGATATGGACGCCCAGACTGCGTTGAACAGTGTTGGAGAGGACCTCCGGAAGTGGCAACAAATTTTGGTGGAGATTAAGAATGAGCGAAATGCTTTTGATGCCGTCTTCAACACGAAACGATTCGGCCCGATGGTGATTAACTATCAGCAGGTGCAGGCGCAAGTGAACGTTAAGTATGATGCATGGCACAACGAGTTCCTTGCGTATTTCGGTGATCTTCTACGCGACCAAATCAACTCGTTCTATTCGACCATTTCGTCCAAGCGAACACTTCTGGAGCAACATGCACTTGAAGCTGCCACCGCACAAGTGGTTGCTGCAATCACTCTAATCCAAGAAATGCGCCAGATGCGATTCCAGTGGGAAGAAGCTGTGGAGTCGTTCGAACAGGGAGAGCGTTTGCTGAAAAAGCAGCGATACAGATTCTCAGCAGATTGGCCATCGTTAGCAAATGTGGAAGGAGAGTGGGAAGCTTTTATTCAGCTGCTCGAGCGAAAGACTGCTGCGATGGAAAGCCAATTGCCTCAACTGCAGGCTAAGATCATGGTGGAGAAGAGCGCATTGGACAGTAAGATTAGCAAAACTGTGTCTGAATGGGACAGTGCCAAACCGCTGCAAGGCGGCCAATCACCAAAGGCTGCCACAGAAACGTTGATTCTCTACGATACTCGCTTCACGATGCTCCGTGCTGAACAAGACAAAACGAATGCGGCGTTGGACGCTTTGAACATATCGTATGTGTCGGGAATGGGAGGCTCTTCAATTGATGATGACCGGAGCTCGTACAGTGATCTTTCGAGAGCCATGGAGGAATTAGCCGGTCTGGATGAGGTCTGGAAGAGCATTTCGAAGGTTTGGGCCCACGTTGATGAGCTGCAAGACACGCTGTGGTCTGCGGTTCACCCACGCAAAGTCCGTAAGCAGCTCGATGAAATTGTCGATGAAATGCGCCGCTTCCCTGCTCGGGTCCAACAGTACGAAGCCTTTGAGCATTACGCTTCGGTTATTCAGTCACGTAAGGCTATGAACTCTTTACTTTCGGAACTGAAGTCGGATGCTGTTCGGGACCGCCACTGGAAGCAAATTCTACGGTTGTTGAATATTTCATCTCCGTTCACAGAGCTGACCCTGCGCAGCTTCTGGGAATCCAAGATCTCCGCCAACGATAACGAGCTCAAGTCCATTATTCGTACGGCTCAAGGTGAAATGGCACTTGATGAGTTTTTGCGCCAAGTTTCGGACTACTGGACTAACTACCAGCTGGACCTGGTTAACTACCAAAACCGTTGCCGAGTCATTCGTGGTTGGGATGAAATGTTTGCGAAGCTTGATGAACATCTCAACAGTTTGAGCAGTATGAAGCAGTCACCGTACTATCGCGTGTTTGCTGAGCTGGCTACCAGCTGGGAAGACAAACTCACTAAGATCCGTAGTATCCTGGACTTCTGGATCGATGTTCAAAGACGCTGGGTGTATCTTGAAGGCATCTTCTTCGGGTCGGCGGATATTAAGCAGCAATTGCCGAAGGAGTTCGCGCGTTTCCAAAGCGTTGACAATGAGTTCACTTCCACGATGAAACGCGTTGCGCACAAGCCAATGATCGTGGACGTTGCCAACATCCCGAACTTGTACCATTCACTTGAGCGTCAGCAAGACATGATGGGTAACGTCCAGCGTGCGCTAGGTGACTACTTGGAGCGTCAGCGAGCTGCTTTCCCTCGCTTCTACTTCGTAGGCGATGAAGATTTGCTGGAAATGATCGGTAACAGCAAGGAGCCGATGCAGATTCAGCGCCATCTGTCGAAGATGTTTGCTGGTATTTCCTCGTTGGAAATGGACAACAGCACCGGCGTAATTCTGGGAATGGCGTCACGTGAAGGCGAAGTCGTCCATTTCAAGGAACCTGTAAAGACGGCCGAAGACACCCGCATCAACGTTTGGTTGGGCAAGGTAGAGGGGCAGATGCGAAAAACACTATCGCTTCTTTTGGATGAAGCTGTGCGCTCCTACCCGACAGATGCCAGTGCCGATACGTATTTAAAATGGGTGTCGGAGTTCCCGGCTCAAGTGGTCATTCTTGCTACCCAGGTTCAATGGTCAAGCGAAGTCGAAAGCATCTTGAAAGCCGGGGGTGATAACCTATCGGTGGCTATCGAGCAGTTGGATAAGCTGCTTTTCATTCTGAGTGAACGTGTCCTGACGGATGTGAAGAACGATGTACGAAAAAAGTATGAACAACTGATTACTGAGCTTGTGCACCAGAAAAGCGTTACTAAACGTTTGAGCCAGGCTAAGGTGAGCAGTGCTGAAGACTTCCGTTGGCTGTATCACATGCGCCACTACTTCCAGGCAAAGGAGTCGGACCCGCTCAAGAAACTCACTATCCAGATTTCAAACGCCAGCTTTTCATATGGATTTGAGTACTTCGGCGTTGGTGAGAGGCTTGTGCAAACTCCTCTTACGGAACGTTGCTACCTCACACTGACTCAGGCGCTCGACTTCGGAATGGGAGGAAATCCATTTGGTCCTGCCGGCACTGGTAAGACAGAGTCAGTTAAGGCTTTGGGATCCCATCTGGGTCGCTTTGTGTTGGTCTTCAACTGTGACGAGCACTTTGATTTCCAGGCCATGGGCCGAATTTTTGTGGGTTTGTGCCAAGTTGGTGCTTGGGGATGCTTTGATGAGTTTAACCGCCTTGAGGAACGTGTGCTTTCGGCTGTGTCTCAGCAAATCTTAGCGATCCAAAGTGGAGTGTCCTCGTTGAAGGTCGGAAAGACGGCTGACGGCTCGCAGGCGCTCACGAATGGCGGCAGCCCCACTGCTACGATCGAGCTACTAGGCAAGAGCGTCAAGCTGAATCCCGATGTGGGTATCTTTGTGACAATGAACCCGGGTTACGCTGGGCGGTCTAACCTACCGGACAACTTGAAGCAATTATTCCGGAGCATTGCAATGGTTGCCCCGGATCGCGAGTTGATCGCACAGGTGATGCTGTTCTCCCAGGGTATTACCACGGCTGAGCAAATCTCTGCCAAGGTCGTCCTTTTGTTCAACCTCTGCGAAGACCAACTGTCCAAGCAGCCGCACTATGACTTCGGACTTCGTGCCCTGAAGAGTGTGCTTGTAAGCGCTGGCCAGCTCAAGCGAAAGATCTCTCAATCGTCGGATGGTGCGGCTCTAGCAAACATTGAAGAGTTGGAAACGAAGGCGTTGATTGGCTCCATTACTGATACGATTTTGCCCAAGCTTGTTTCAAACGATGTTCCTGTGTTTGAAACGCTTCTGAAGGGAGTGTTTCCGGGCACTGAAGCTCATCGTATTGAAGAAGACAACCTTCGTGCGAAGATCGTCGAACTGGCAAAGAAGGAGAATTACGTTGCGAACGACCAATGGGTCGAAAAGGCTCTGCAACTCTACCAGGTCATGCAACTTCGCCACGGCGTGATGCTTGTTGGCGCGTCTGGAACAGGAAAGTCGAGTGCGTGGCGCATGCTGATGAATGCTATGGAACTTGTTGATGGTGTAAAGGGCGAAGCACATGTGATTGATCCGAAGGCTCTTTCGAAGGAGCACCTCTACGGCGTTCTTGATAACACAACGCTTGAGTGGACAGACGGGGTGTTCACACATTTGCTCCGGCAGGTGCTCAACAGCGTCAGAGGTGAAAGTGAAAAACGCCATTGGATTATTTTTGATGGCGACGTGGACCCAGAGTGGGCTGAGAACTTGAACTCTGTGCTAGATGATAACCGCTTGCTAACGCTTCCTTCAGGAGAACGTCTCGAGATTCCTCCAAATGTGTGGATCATGATGGAAACGGAGACACTGCGGTACGCCACTCTGGCAACGGTCAGTCGCTGTGGCATGGTTTGGTTTTCGCATGATACGGTCAAGACATGCCATATTGTGGAGCACTATCTGCTGAAGATGCGGGATGACGTGTCTGTCGTTTCATCTTTTTCGCTCCAGCCGAGTGAAAGTGAGCTCGCGAAGAAGACCGCGCATACTTACGTCGCTCTGCTTCGAGAGCTGATTGGTCGTGGAGATGGCATGGCCTCGTTGATCGAGATTTGCTTGGAGCAGGCGATGGGCCAAACACATATTATGGAGGTCACGGCGCTTCGTTTGCTGATGTCGATGTTTACGTTACTTGGAAGGGGGTTGTCTCGCATCAATGAGTACAACGAAGGCCACTCTGATTTCCCGATGACAGTTGATCAGATGTCACGCTTTGTACCGAAGTGGTTTGTATTTTCGATTCTGTGGGGATTCGGAGGCTCGATGGACTCGGCGAATCGCATGCAACTCTGTGATTTCGTAGTCCAAACGCTTGAAAACCGCTTGGTGTTCCCCGTTTCTGCATCGTCGAGCCCGGACAACAGCTTGCTCGAGTACGAAGTTAGCATTGATGACGGTGAATGGCGCCAGTGGCTGCGATCAATTCCACAACTGGATCTTGAGAGCCACCAAGTGCTGTCAACTGATGTTGTGGTGACAACGGTGGATACGATTCGTCATGTCGAAGTGCTGCGAGGATGGCTTTCACAGCATCGTCCACTCATTCTCTGTGGTCCTCCTGGCAGTGGTAAGACGATGACGTTGACGTCGACGATCAACTCTCTTCCTGAATTCGAATTTGCCAGCCTCAATTTCTCGTCGGGAACTTCACCGGATCTTATTTTGAAAACGTTCTCTCAGTATTGCGAGTATAAGCGAACTCCCAACGGAATGATGTTGGCACCAAATGCACCGGAGAAATGGCTCGTTGTGTTCTGTGATGAGATCAATCTGCCGGAGGCTGACCGATACGGGACACAGCGCGTTATCACATTCTTGAGACAACTAATCGAACAAGGTGGTTTCTGGTTGGGCGGCAAAAATACTTGGGTGCGCTTGGAGCGCATTCAGTTCGTTGGTGCTTGTAACCCGCCCACGGACCCGGGACGTGTACCGATTTCTCCCCGTCTACTGCGTCATGCGCCTGTGCTTCTGGTTGATTTCCCGTCGTACCCCTCGTTGAAGCAGATTTATGGAACGTTCAACCGTGC
Source organism: Phytophthora pseudosyringae (assembly GCA_019155715.1). Taxonomy (NCBI): domain Eukaryota; phylum Oomycota; class Peronosporomycetes; order Peronosporales; family Peronosporaceae; genus Phytophthora; species Phytophthora pseudosyringae. Next base: position 18,083 of record JAGDFM010000524.1, read on the forward strand.
ACTCCTGAAGCTGACACCTTCGCTTCGGTCGTACGTGCAGCCGCTGACTGATGCGATGGTTGACGTGTACGATAGCAACCAGAAGAAATTCACGGCGGAGATGCAACCACACTACATTTACAGTCCCCGAGAGCTGTCGAGATGGATGCGCGCGCTGTACGAAGCTATTGAACCGTTGGAGTACGAAATCGATATCGAAACGCTGGTCAAACTGGTGTTCCACGAAGCTCTACGACTGTTCATGGATCGTCTGGTGATATCCGATGAGCAAAAGTGGTGCTTCCGCATGGTGAAGGAGACGTTGAGGAACCATTTCCCACAAAGCGCTACTGCTCTGGAGGTGGTGGAATATGGAGGCCAGCACCCAATTTTGTTCAGTACATGGCTTTCCAAGAACTATACTGAAGTTACGACGACTGATCTCCGCAAGCATATTGAAGCCCGCTTGCGTGTCTTCTACGAAGAAGAGCTGAACGTTCAACTTGTGGTTTTCGATTCAGTTATCGACCACGTGCTTCGCATTGATCGCGTGCTTCGTCAGCCGCTTGGCCACTTACTTCTTGTAGGAGAAAGTGGCGCAGGAAAGACCGTTTTGTCTCGTTTCGTTAGCTGGATGAACGGTATGTCGGTGTTCCAGATCAAGCTCACGTCGAACTATACGCTGGATAACTTCGATGACGATCTCCGCGTTGTGCTGAAGCGATGTGGTTGTGAAGCTGAAAAAATCTGCTTCATTTTTGACGAATCCAACGTGCTGGATTCGGCTTTCTTGGAACGCATGAATGCTCTGCTGGCATCCGGTGAAGTGCCTGGTCTGTTCGAGGATGATGAATACACATCACTTATGCATGCTTGCCGTGAAGCCGTGCAGCGTGATGGTGTCATTGTGGAGAATACCGAAGACGAGCTCTTCCGGTACTTCACGAAGCAGGTGCAGCGAAACCTCCACGTGGTGTTCACCATGAACCCAGCGTCGGGCGACTTTCAAAACCGTACCAATACTTCTCCCGCTCTCTTCAACAGATGCGTGGTTGATTGGTTCGGTACATGGAATGACCACGCACTAGCTCAGGTGGCGTACGAGTTTACGAACACGCTGGATCTTGCTGGGTCCTCGGATTTCATTATTCCGGACGGTGCAGCGGAGGTCTTAGCGAAGCTGATCCCGCATATCGCTACAGGAACCTTCCGTGATGTGCTGGTTGGAAGTATTGTTCAGTTCCACCATGCTGTCTTGCTTCACATGCGCCGTCTTCAGAAGCGCCACATGAAGTACAACCACATTTCTCCTCGGGACTACCTGGAATTCATTCGCCACTTTGTCTCGCTGTATTCTGAGAAGCGTGCCCAGCTGGAGGACCAGCAACTTCACTTGAACGTAGGCGTGCAAAAGCTGCAGGCCACCCATGAGCAGGTGGCAGAGTTACAAGGCCAGCTTAGTCTGAAGGAGAAGGAACTCAAGAAAAAGGATGTGGAAGCTAACGAAAAGCTCCAGCAAATGGTGCAGGAACAGAACGAGGCTCAAGAAAAGAAGAAGGATACTGAGGCGCTTGCTGCCGATCTTGCAAGCAAGGACGAGGAGATTCGCTCGCGGAAAGAAGTTGTCGAGGCTGACCTGGCACAGGCTGAGCCTGCGCTTCTGGATGCCCAGGCGTCCGTGAACTCAATCCGTAAAGCGCAGCTCGATGAAATTCGAGCGCTTGCACGTCCCCCTGCTGCCGTTCGAATGACTATGGAGGCAGTAGCGGTGATGCTTGGTGAGTCGAGCTTGGAATGGGCTGACCTGCGTCGTTTTATTAGAAAGGATGACTTCATTTCCCAGGTTGTGAACTTCGACTCCGAAAAGCTGACCGCTCGTCAGCGACATACTATTAAGACCAACTACCTCGACAAGGTTGATGAGTTTGACTACGAAAAGGTGAACCGTGCGTCGAAGGCTTGCGGTCCTTTGTACAAGTGGATTGTCTCGCAGATCAATTACACGAACATTCTGCATAAAATCCAACCGTTGCGAGACGAGGTGCAGACACTGGTTGACAAGTCGTCGGATCTGCGCGAGAGATACGAGCAGGCCAAAAAGACAATCGACGCGCTCGAGATACGTATCGACAACTTCAAGCACGAGTATGCTGCGTTGATCAATGAGGCCCAGATTATTACGAATGGCATGGCTTCTGTGTCCAAGAAGGTGGAGCGTTCTGTGGCGCTGCTAAAGAGTCTGTTACAAGAGAGTGAGCGATGGGATGCTGGCTCTAATGACTTCGACGCTCAGATGAAGACCCTTGTGGGCGACACATTGCTGTCCTCTGCATTCCTCACCTACATCGGTTTCCTTGATTTCCAGCAGCGAAAGATTTTGGTTCAAGATTGGCGCGACATTTTGGATTCGATGGACATTAGCACGAAAACGCAGTTAAGTTTCGTGGATTATCTGTCGCGCCCGAACGAACAGTTGGAGTGGCAGATGAGCGATTTGCCGTCGGACGAGTTGTGCTACGAGAATGCTATTATTCTGCAGCGCTTCCACCGGTTCCCGCTGATTATCGATCCATCTGGACAAGCAAACAATTTCATCATGAAATATTACAGCCTCAAGACCAGTACGAAGATTGCTCAAACATCGTTCTTGGACAGTTCTTTCATGAAGGTGCTGGCCAGTGCTATTCGCTTCGGCACTGCTCTTTTAGTTCACGAGGTGGAGAACATCGACCCGATCTTGAATCCTGTGTTGAATCGTGAGCTATACAAGACGGGTGGTCGCGTGTTGATTCGCCTCGCTGGTGAGGAAATTGATTACTCTCCGGACTTCCGACTCTTCTTGATCACGAGAGACCCATCGTGCCGTTTCTCGCCTGACATTTGCAGCCGTGTGACTTTTGTCAATTTCACGGTCACCCCCAGCTCGCTGGAGAGTCAGGGACTGAGCATTCTTTTGAAGAGCGAACAACCCGAAGCAGAGGAAAAGCGCAACAACCTTCTCAAGTTACAGGGCGAGTACCAGGCAAAACTACGCGAGCTAGAGGACTCTCTGCTGCAACAGATCAACAATGTACAGGGCAACATTCTAGACGACGATCGGGTTATCAATGCTCTGGAAAGCATGAAGGCGGAGGCTGCCCAAATCTCGCAGCAAGTGGCGGAGACGGAAACGACAATGAAAATTGTGGAGGAAGCGACAAGTCGCTACCGCCCGCTTGCGAAGGCAAGTTCACGCTTGTTTTTTGCGCTGGAGAACTTGTCATTGGTTCACTTCCTGTACCAGTACTCGCTTGACTTCTTCCTGTCGCTGCTGTCCAAGGTATTGGCTCGGCCTACTGAAGGAGGAGATTCAGCTCGCCTTGCCAGCCTTTCCACTGGACTTTTCGTGCAGCTTGCTCGGCGCGTGAGTAGAGGTCTTGCTGAAAACGACAAGCTGATGTTTGCGCTGCGACTATCTCAGATTTACCTGGAGCTGGAGAGTCACAGTGCTGCAGTCGCTGAAGCCAAGATGACTATGGATGACAGCAGTGTATTTGATGGGCCTACGGATGAGGACATGGATATACTTCTTGGAAGCTCGTCAACCTTCTTTAAGGTTGATAGTGGCGCACAGCGCAGTGATCTTGAGCAGTTGCTGCCGGCCTTCTCGAAGACTGAAATGGACCAGTTACTGAAGTTGATGAAGCTGTCTACGTTCAAGCACCTTGAGACGCACGTTCGCGTGCACGCTGCTGAATGGAACAGCTTTGTGAAGGCCCCATCAGCCGAAGAGGCTCTCCCAGTGAATTGGGATGCGGAATACTTGGCAGCTTCGGCGAGCCCGCGTCGTGCCGCATTCCGCAACATGATCGTTATTCATTTCCTGCGCCCTGACCGTATCATGTTCGCGTCGGAGCGATACATTGAGCTAGTGTTCACACCATCGTTCCCATGGCGCGGTGAGATTGAACTTTCGAAGAACGTTGAAGAAGACACCCAGGCAACGCGTGGAGTGCTTTTGTGCTCAACGACGGGTTTCGATCCAAGTGCGCAGATCGACGAGCTTGCGGCGGTCCTGCAGAAGAAATACAACTCGGTGTCCATGGGTTCATCAGAGGGTTTCGATGCTGCCGAAAAGGGTCTGAACACCGCTTTGAAGCACGGCACCTGGTTGCTGTTGCGCAATGTGCATTTGTGCCCGTCATGGCTGGTAAGTGTGGAGAAGAAGCTCTACAATGCGCGTGAGAGTGTGCACCCGAACTTCCGTCTCTTCCTGACGAGCGAGATTAACCCGAACCTACCGGTGAATCTTGTCCGCATGTGCGATATCTTCGTGTTTGAGCCACCGAGCGGCATGAAGCTGAGTATGGTGCGATCGCTTGATACGGTGGCAGCTGATCGCATGAACCGATCGCCTGCTGAACGTGCTCGCCTGTACTTGCTGCTAGCTTGGTTCCATGCCCTAGTGCATGAGCGACTGCGTTTCGTACCAATTGGATGGTCAAAGACGTACGAGTTCAGCCAGTCTGACTTCCGTGGCTCTTGTGATGTGATTGACCGCTGGGTGGACTCGGTCGCCGGTGGCCGCGCGCACGTTGCACCCGACAACATTCCGTGGACAGCCATCCGAACTACACTAAAGGAGTCCGTCTACGGTGGTCGCGTGGACAACACCTTCGACCAGGAATTGATGGACACGCTTTTGGAGCATGTGTTCACACCAGCCAGCTACGAGAACACTTACGAGCTTGTTGCGCCTGGCGAAGGAAAGGATACGGGACTTGTGATTGCCGAGGGCAAGACTAAGGCGCAGTTCATGGACTGGGTCCTTGCTCTCCCGACCACGAACCCACCTTCATGGATGGGCCTGCCACGCTCTGCGGAAACGATGGTGCTCATCAGCCAGGGTGCGCGTATGCTGCGTAATCTGCAGGTGATGCAGGACTTCTACGGAAGCGAAGACGCAGACGATAGTGCTGGCGCAGATGACGAGAGCAAGATGGTGCTGGGAACTGCTGCTGTCGACGGCGAAGATGCCCGACCCAGGTGGGTCCAGGACCTCGACCGTCGTGTTGGCGCGTGGTTGGAGCTTTTCCCTACGGAGGGGCTCGCCGTGCCTACTGTGCGCGATCCGGTGCACTTCGGTAATCCCGTTTACCGCTGCATGTTCCGTGAGCTGGAACTCGGAGCAAAATTCGTGGGCAACGTGGTTGGCTTGCTACGGACCGTGCAGCAGGTGTGCGAGTACAAGGCCAAACCGTCAAATGAAACGCGCGAGGCCATGCGTACACTGTACCGTGAGCAGGTGCCCGAGCAATGGGCACAATTGTACCGTGTCTCTGATGAACTCACCTTGAGCGAGTGGCTGGCGGACTTTTCTCGACGCGTGCATCAGTTGAATGCGCTGGCAGACGTCGCTCCGACGGAGATTCTGCAGCAGCCCGGCGGTATCTGGCTGGGTGGGTTCTTCTCGCCGGAGGCTTTCGTGACGGCTGCACGCCAAAGTGCTGCAGCGGATCTTGGGTGCTCCCTGGATGAGCTGCATCTGCTAGCCGACGTGGAGGATTCTTCAGCTTCATCAGCTGGTGGTTTTACAGCTCGTGGACTTCTGCTCGAGGGTGCCACTTGGAACTTCACCGGCTTTGCGCCGTCGAATGAAATCCGCAACAGCTTGTCGGCTTTGCATCTTCGCTGGGCCCCGCGGAGCGAGGAAACGGAGAACCTTCGACTGCTTCCGGTGTACTCAAACAGCAAGCGCGAGACTCTGTTCTTCTCCGTGGCTGTCAGTGTTGAGAACGCCACATTCCCGAAGACGCAGTGGGTGCAGCGTTCGGTGGCACTTGTGCTCTGGGAGTTGCAGGCTTAGATTTGATACGTAGGCTAAGGCGATTGATGCCCTGAGAGGGGGTTTGCATTCTTACAACTGTCAGTGAAATTATATGTTTTTTGACCGCGATCAATACAACCTACCGGCAGTCTGTCTCTTCCTAATGTTTCGTGTTTCTTGGGTTGCAAGTAGGGTGGCTTGCTGCGTAGTTTAGCGATCGAAATGGACATGGGTTGCGAACAATTGCTGGGCGTCCTATGCTGTCTCTTCTCAGCTTTGATTGTTCTTCACTTGGCTGCAAGAGAATTCATGGGCGCTGTTGTTCTTTCTCAGAGAAGGCAATTCAAACCAGGCTCAGCAATTCAAAACGACAGCTTCTCGCTGTGAGCTCTTCCTCATTCTCCAATTTGCTTCCAAGTTGGCAACCAGTTCCACATACTCTCAAGCTTCGCTCTCTTCTTCCGCGTCGACCACTCAAGCAACCATGATGCAGTTCGGCATTTTCTTCTTCTTCCTGCTCTCGGCACCAGGGGCTGTCGCTGAAGACGCCTGTCCCCCGACCGA
>JAGDFM010000525.1:0-24401 GCA_019155715.1 Phytophthora pseudosyringae
CCAAGCCTTTCGCTTCAGCAAGCGATGTGCATACCTGTATTGATCTACCACTGTTGTGTGAGCAAATTCCAGGTACCAAGGCTGAAAACTACCATTCCAAACTGTGCACTTTACAAAGAAATACAAATACGGAGCCAGAAAGCTAGACTGACAGTCGGCCAAGGTACCCGATGAACAAAGTGCGATTTGCCGGTGCAAAATTGGAAGTGGTCTTCGTTCGCACGTCGACCTCGATGCCACACGCTATGTACTGCAGGACATGTGCACGTACTCGTCCTCACCTGCGCCAATCTCGTCGACGCCATTATTATAGGTGACGTGCACCGACGAAGGACAGCTCACGACGAATGCCACGCTTGATTGGCGCCGATGGCCTTGTCTCAATGTTGAGCATGGTTGCTTACAGTAGTCTCGTGTACTGCGGCGGCAATGCTTCAGACGTGCGTGGCCTTGAATTCCCCTCTGATCAGGTCTGCTGTATGTAAAACAACTACTGTGCCACGGTTTTACAAACGAGCAGACAGCGGTGGTGGCCCCCCGTTTAATTTTGGACCTCGGCCCGGGATCCGATCTTGAAGTGAATCGTACCAGGCGAGAGTTGCTTTCCAAAAGTATCTTCGAGTTGATGATAAAACGTTCACGAAGAGAATTTGTGGTGCTGATGGAGACTTTATTTTGGTGGCGCTGCATCATTATCATCATCGACATGATTAGTTTCTGCCTGGCCGCCGTTGAAACCAAAGCATGTGGGCACTCAGCATGGTGATCCCTAGAAACATTGGACGATGGTTGCATCCAACGCGACGCGGTCCTGTCGCCGATCCCTGCGTACTTGCAAGCAGCATCACTCTCACACTACGGGACGCAACACCATCAATTGTTTTCAACGCACTGGAGATAGTACTGTAAGCAATAAGCACAGTGTCGTCCGAGTTCGTGCTTTTGCGCGCGAGGAATAACAACTGATGCCACGACCATCAAGATGCCTGAGCGCTGTGCAGCTACATCCTTGTGTATTGGTATAGTTCCCCGATTCGCGACGATGGATCATGGGTACAGTACATCGCGCGAGTCGTTTGTGCATTGTGGTTTGTGTGGATAGGCCAGAGGCCCATGCCGCTGAGCGTCCATAGCCCTCATGGCACATCCAAAAGTCCTGTAAAGTCTGAGTGTTCAATGACGCAAGCCATTTTTATGGAAATGGCTACTGTGGACACCTTCTATTTCCACGTGGTCGAAAATACAACGTCCGGAATGGCCCGCCCGATCCGCGTGCTCTGCCTGCACGGCTGGCGCACCAGTGCCAGCATCCTGCAGCGCCAGACCTCCGCCCTACGCCAGGCCTTTGGCCCGAAGGCCGAGCTCGTGTACGTGGACGCTCCTTGGGCGGCGTCGGCGCCCGCGCCGGAGCTGGTGCGCTCGTTCTATGGCCAGAGCGGTCCGTTCTACCAGTGGTGGGACGCCCTGAAGCGCGAGGACGGCGCGACCTACCGCTACGAGGGCTTCGAGCACTCTCTGGACTACCTCACGGGCCAGCTGCAGGCTCTGGGTAGGGTGGACGTCGTGCTGGGGTTCTCCCAGGGGGCGGCCGTGGCCACCTTATTGACTGCGCACTACCTGTCGACCTACGGCCACGTGCCCTGGACGGCCTGTGTGCTGGTAGGGGGCTTCTACCCACGCAACTCGGAGACGCAGGAGCTGCTGGACGCGGCCAAAACGTCAACCGACGGGGCCATCGACGTGCCGTCAGTGCACGTGATCGGCAAGACGGACCCGCTGGCCCCCAAGTCGGAGACGCTCTTCCGGAGCTTCACCGGCACCAGGAGCGTCAAGTTCGAGCACGACGAAGGCCACAAGTTCCCGTCCCCACTCAAGTACGAGCAGATGTACCACGACATCGCTCAGGAGGTGCTGGCCATGACGGGCCAGGCCTGGGCTGTGTAGTCACTTCAAGGCGCCATTGTCAGTTGATGCAAGGTCGGTCTATGGGGTTCGCTGCGTGCGAAGTTAGTAGAGTCGCTGGAGCTCGCGCAAAGCGGCTAGACTCTTCTCCGTAGCGTGACTGTCGGTCTGCAGCTGCGTGAGACGCTGCGCGTCTTGGGCTTGCACGGCCTCGGGGACCTTGGCGGCGTAGTGCGGTCCTTGCTGACGACGGATGAGCGCTTCAGCGGCGGAGGCACTCTTCGACGCACGCTTCGCGAGTCGTGAGATCTCGCAGGCTACGCGCTGCGTCGTCTCGGTGTCGTCCGGGACGGCCAGCATTACTGTAGGAAACGGGTCATCAAGGAACAAAAGTCAGAATGAATACACAGTGCAAAGCGTTCGTTGAGGCTGGACAAACCTCGGCAGGAGTCCGAGACGGAGTGTGTGAGCACGTGGGGCGACGATGAAGGCGAGGAGCTATCGCCAGCAACAGCGATATCAACATTTACGCGGCATTGCGTCTCGAGGTCACGCTGCGCATCCTTCAGCTCGGAGTGCACGCTCGCGCTGGAGCACACGATGCAAACAGTAGGAAGCTCGCTGACGTGGAGCAATAAGCGACTGAAGTTAGTGTAACGGATGCGAGTTGTGAGATTGAAGAGCGTACTAGTACCTGTCCCCCGCAGGCGTCGTCGCGTTCGGTGCCAAAACCTTGACAGTGTGGCGCAGCGAACGAATTCCGTGGATTACGTCGATGACAAGCTAGAAGCAAAACGAATACCGGAGTACGGATCAGAGCTTGCCACAGAGATAGTAATGGGCAACGAAATAAACTTACCGCCATCCTCTCTTCGGCATCCGCATCGATCCAGGAACTCATGTGGGACTGTTCCGGGTACTCGGCACATAAGATTGAGGTCTCTACGCCCTCCTCACTTGATGATGCGTTGAGCGGGTCGGCCTCACGAATGCGCTGCCACAACTCTTCCGTAACAAACGGCGTGAAAGGGTGCAGCAGTCGCATCGAATAGTCTAGGCAACGGTGCAGTGTCGCTTGAGCGCTACGCTTCTGTGCACGCTGCTCTTCCTCATAATCGGCGCCTCCCTCGAGGCGGTTGCCGTACAGCACCGGCTTGCTGAATTCAATGTAGACATCACACAACTCCTGCACGAAGAACCTCTGAATAGCTGCGACGCTCGTCGCCAGCTGATTTCCCGAAATTCCATCGTTTACATCGGACACAACGGCAGCCTGCAACATCGATACATGCTCACGGTTAAAAGTTTTCAGTACGCCACCTTCGCAAGCTTTCTGCTTACCAGCCGACTCATAATCCAGCGGTCTGCGAGAGTCATGTCGTCACGCAAGTGCGATAGGTCCATCGATTGAGGTGCCCCTGCGCTGTCGCTGTCTCCAGTCTCCAACAGCGGCAGCGCGTAGCGCACAGCATTCCAAACCTTGTTGCAGAAATGACGGTATGACACGACGCGCTGCACGTCCATGTTGATTTGTCGACCTTGCTGAAGGTACGAAGCAAGCGTGAAACGTAGTGCATCGGCACCGCAGGTGGGGATTCCCTTCGGGAACTCCTTCTTCAACTCCGCCTCTGCCTTCTTGAGCTCACGTGGTCCAACATTTCCACCCTAACCAATAACCAATGCACAAGCATCAGTTCGAGTTCATAGCCAACGCCTAAAATGTCGTCAAAATCTGCACTAATGCTTTTACCTGCAAGTCCGCGAGTAGCTGCTCCAGGCTGATGCCATTGATTACATGCAGCGGGTCGATGACATTTCCTAGACTCTTCGACATCTTTCGCCCAGCCTTGTCACGAACCATGGGGTGAAGCAGCACCTTCTCGAACGGTACACGACCAGAAAACTAGAACGCACAGCACATTCAGTACCCGGTGCCATAACGGCAAGAGGATTGATTGGGTACTCACCTCTTCACAGAGCATGGCCATCCGCGCTACCCAGAAGAAGATAATGTCAGAACCGGTCTCCATCACATCCAGCGGATAGCTAGAGCTCAGATCATGCGCAACAACATCGTCGTTGCTAGCGTTGGGCCATCCCTACAATACCACACGACGTGATCGTTAGATTTACATCATTGCGTGTTGGTACCCCATGCGATGCAACTTACAAATGCCGATAAAGGAAGCAAGCCCGAACTGAACCACGTATCCAACACGTCGACATCTTGCTCCAGATCATCATCCTGCACCTCGCAACCCAGCTCAGCCCCAGCCTTCTGTCGAGCCTCCTCGAGAGATGCTGCAACAAACCACCTGTCGCTCGCATTCGTGGCACCAGCGGTACCAGGTTTCAGACGATACGCCGGGATGCGGTGGCCCCACCAGAGCTGACGGCTAATGCACCAATCCTGGATGTTATCCAGGAAGAAAAACCACGTGTGCTCGTGCGATTTTGGCTCGATAGTCATCACTCCGTTGCGAACGTTGTCAGCAGCGCGTTTAGCCATGGCGCTGCAGTCCACGTACCACTGAGGCATGAGAAGCGGCTCGATGACATCCCCTGAGCGCGAGCAGATCGACAACGTTGTCGGGTGGTCAAGCTATTAGGCAACAAAACAATAATCCTTAGTGGGAGCCTCTTGTGTTGCAGTACTTAGTATGGCATCGCACCTTGTCCACATAGAGGTCCATCTCCTGCAGAGCCTCAACAACCCGCTGGCGTGCGTCAAACCTATCCACCCCAATAAACCGCTGGTCGATGTTGCCGCACAGCTTTCCGTACTTGTCGATCACCTCAACTTCTGGCAAAGCATGGCGTTGGCCGCAGTCGAAATCCTTCGGGTCGTGCGCCGGTGTAACTTTCACAACACCTATTAAGCGAAAGCAACAACAAAAAAGCATCAGCCCTCGGAACGCTGCCAGCATGCAGTTCATACGCCCACTGAGCCCGTACCGGTGCCGAGCTCCATATTCACCAACACGTCATCAGTAACAATCGGAATCCTCTCCTTCGAGAACGGATGAATCACTTCTTTCCCGTGGAACTGCGTGTACCTCGGGTCGTCGGGGTGCACCGCCACCGCGACGTCACCGAAAATGGTCTCCGGTCGGGTCGTATCCACCTCCAAGAACTCGTCCGAGTCTGCAATCTGATACCTGAAGCGATGCATGACGCCAAACTCCACTGCCTTCTCTCTCCCGGGCAGCATCTTCTTGGTCGCCTTCTCGAGCTGCTCCGAGTCCACTTCAATATCCGAAATGGCCGTCTGCAGCGCCGGGCACCAATTGACCATCCGTCGCCGTCTGTAAACCAAGCCCTTCTCGTAAAGCTTCACGAAAGCGTCCGCCACCGCTTCCGACCGTTTCTCATCCAGCGTAAAGTACGGTTCGTCCTTCTTGACGATGGCCCCCAAGTGATCGATCTGGTTCATGATTCGGCCTCCAAACTGCTCGTTCCACTGCCAAACTTCGTCCACGAAGGCCTCCCGTCCTAAATCGTAGCGGGTCAGTCCCCGCTCCTTGTGGAGCTTCCGCTCAACGACGCTTTGGGTCGCAATGCCCGCGTGGTCCAGGCCGGGCAGCCAGCGCACGTCGAAGCCCCGCATGTGGTGCCAACGGGCGATGGCGTCCTGGATGGTGATGGTGAGCGCGTGGCCGATGTGGAGCGCCCCCGTGACGTTCGGCGGCGGCAGGATCATGCTGAACGCCTTGCTCGCGGACGATGTAGCTATGCTCTTCAGCTGTGTGCTTGGCCGCAGCGCCTGCTGCCAGTATTGCTGCCATCCTTGCTCTACAACTGTCGGGTCGTACGTCTGGGCCAAGGGAGCGCGCTTCACGCGCTCGCGCAGCTCGCTCGACAGAGGAACCGGCGTCGTGGAAGACACCGAGAGGAGCGCCGACGAGTGCACGTGCGAATGCACCCGCAACAAGCGAGAGAAGCGCAGCACACGCCCTGCAGCGAGGCCCTTCCGCCGCGCCAGCATCTTGTTGCTTGTCAACAATTGCCTGTCAAAATTGCTATAAAAATGAGCGGTCACCGGACATTCACGTGGACCACACCAGTGAATCCTTTGCTGTTTTCGACGTCTTGTTTAAAACGCGCCATTTCGACCCCATGTCGGTGCTGGTGGAGACGACGCTGGGCGCGCTGGTGCTGGACCTGTTCGTGGACGACTGCCCGCTGGCGTGCACCAACTTCCTCAAGCTGTGCAAGGCCAAGTACTACCACGGCTGCCTGTTCTTCAACGTGCAGGAGAACTTCATGGTGCAGGCGGGGGACCCCACGGCCACGGGCTCGGGCGGGGACTCGGTCTATGGCAAGCTGTACGGCGCCCAGGCCCGGTTCTTCGAGGACGAGCTGCCACAAACAAGGGGGAGGTCCCACGAAGACCGGCGCGGGCTGCTGGGCATGGCGTCGGCCTCGGCCAATCAGAACGCGTCCCAGTTCTACCTGACCACACGGGCCGAGGATATGGCATACCTGGACGCCCGGCACACTATTTTTGGCGAAGTGGCGGAAGGCTTTGACGTGCTGGACACGATCAACGCGCTGTTTGTGGACAAGGAGCACCGCCCGTACCAGGATGTTCGAATCAAGCACACGCACGTGCTGGACGACCCGTTCCCGGACCCGAAAGGACTGGACGAGCTAGTCCCCCCATCGTCGCCGACGCGCGAGAGACCCGAGGAGGAGCAGGTGGAGCCGAGACTCGCAGCGGACGAGAAGATCGATGAGAATGAAGGCAGGACCGAGCAGGAGATCGAGAAGGCTGTGCGGGAGAAAGAGGCCAAGTCTCGTGCGGTGGTGCTCGAGATGATTGGCGACCTGCCGGATGCAGACGTCAAGCCCCCGGACGAGGTGCTCTTCGTGTGCAAGCTGAACCCCGTGACGGAGAGTGCAGATCTGGATATGGCGTTCTGCAGATTTGGAACATGCAAGTCGGAGGTAATCCGGGACCAGAAGACGGGGGACTCGCTGTGCTTTGCGTTTGTCGAGTTTACGGATCGTAGACATTGTGAGGAGGCGTACTTCAAGATGAACAACGTTCTGCTGGATGACCGGCGGATTAAGGTGGACTTCAGCCAGTCGGTGTCGAAGTTGTGGAACAAGGTCAAGCGACGTCCGTGGGAGAAGACCAGTAAGCGTGATGGTGACGCGCTCCCTAGTGACAGGAAAGGTGGTGCACGCGGCAGTAGAAATGGTGGCGGTGGACGTCGTGAGCTTGGTGGTAACTTGCGATTAAAGTCGCGTGGTGCGGGCGACTTTAAACTGGTGGAAGAAGAGGAAGCTGCATCGTCATCGCCTTCACGTCGATCAAAGCCAGCTCTTAATCGTGGTGACCGACGACGAAGCCGCAGTCGCGACCAAGGGCGATCATCTCGTAGCGAAAGGGAGCCCTCTCGATCCAAGCGAGACCGAGAACGGAGTTGTAGCCGGGAGCGTCGTAGTGATCGACGTCGAAGCTCGAGCCGCGAGCGCCACGAACGACACCCCCAAAGTCGTAGCGGGGACCGCGACAGACGCAGTCGGAGTCGCAGTCCTAGCAGTCGCAAAAGATATCGGGATCGTGATCATGACCACCACCGATCTCGGCGGTAATGGGGCATTGGATTTGGGGATGTCGCTCGGTAGCAACGAAAATACAATCGGAGGGTGCGTTGGGCTAGAACTAGACCTTGAAGAAGATATGGCAACTGGGCAGTTCCGATCGATGTTTGGCAAGCACGGACGATGCCAGTTTGAGTACACTGCATAAATACTCTGGTAATACGGTGATCTCGATGCTGGCGAACATCGCTCTTTGCCGACTTCACCACGCTAACAGGTTGTCATGGAGCCGGCAGCGTGTCCGGGCTGGCTTCATAAGAAAACAGGGGTGGCTACTTCGAAGTACATGTACTTCATTACTTCGAAGTATTAGAAGAATTCATACTCGAAAGACGATGAAGGTCAAACGCATGAAAATACTACTTCGAAGTAAAACAAAATCCAGTAAGCTGCATCGGGAATATTGTTTTCATTACGTTTAAGAGTAAGCTGCATTGGGTGCGGGACTACAAAAATTGCAAGGATAAGGAGCCGCTTTATTCGATAGTCGAAGCAATGACGTGCGATACCGTCGTTGTTGCCCTCTCCGCTCAGCAGGACTTATCTTCGTCCGCCACAACCGCGTCAGTCTTCAACTTTCGAGAGCACTAGTACCAAAACCGACGCGAGAATGTTCGTTGTTGGGTTCCGGTCCTGGTCACCGCCTCATCGTTGGTATTCGGGAAAGGATTTCTCTGAAGAATGGATAATGCAGCACAAGCGTAAGTACTTCAACTACCGGTACATGTAGAGTCTGTCAGCACATTGATGTGTCAACTAATTTGAAGGATGATATGTTTGTAAGTCGAGCAGGCAAATCCACATTGCACAAGGTGAATTCTGGTTGCCATCTTCTTCGCAGGTGCATTGGCCGTATTCGTTTTCTTACGTGAAGGAGGCCACCTCAATGGCATCGCCTGGGGCTATTGGGCGAGGTGTTGACACTTTTTTTATCGGACTCCACTGGTCAGGCCCTTTACACGCAGCACCACAATTGAACTGAGGGTCGCACTTTATCCTAAATAGTGTTCGCCAAACACATAGCAACAATGGGTATCTGCGACGCATGCAACGCATCATCTCCGTTATGTTAATATTTAACTACGACTCAGCTTTGCTATATCAGCAGAAACTCTTGCTCTGACTTTGTATCTGTATCATCCCGAATGATTCATCCGAGATCTGTTTAGTCTTACAAAGCATGCGTAAGATCACTGCTGCTGCGTCTGGTTCCGCCTCCATCGCTGCAACGAAGTTTCAAAGCGGTCAATAAAGTACGACTCGGTCTGAATGACATCGAGCGGTTCCACACGCATCAAATGAAGCTCGCGTGTGTCCTCAAAAGCAACTGTAGTGTCAGTGTGTGCGAACCGCGCGTCGACAATGTGTGCGTCGTGAGCTAGAATGTTATCGTCAAAGAACATTGCGTGCACACCTTCAGCGTCGTCTGTTGGGTCTAAGACCAAAAGTTTCCCCGCCGCAGCATCTTCGCTGTTTTGGAACCAGTACGGGTAAAAGTCGCGCAGCGCCAATGTCGCTTGGGAGTCTCGCCAACGCCGAGCAAGAAGGTCGTGGATTTGTGGTAGTCCTTGCACAACCTGGACGGTGTCTTCCTGGTCATTGTAGAAAGCCAAAGGGTTTTCATCATCGGCAGCCTTGGGCTGTTTGAAGGTGCCCATAACCAGCGCCGTAGTGCCCGCAGACCGCAGAAACGTTCCAAACCGAGGCATTTCACCATTCGACATTTCATGAAGATGAATCCGGCGGTCGACGCCTCCACCCGATCCATCCATAGGCTTAACCAGCGGAAAGCTCGGATGACGCCCTTCACAAAAGCAGTTGAACTCTTGCGCCACACGGTGCAGGTCATCGCCATACGTCCTGAAAACCAGGTTGAATTTGACCTCGTTCTTCTGCAGATACTGCAGCAGCCGGAAGAACGCCGGTACGATGAAGCAGTAGGGCGACTCGTGCAGCCCCACCTCTTCCAGCTGCGCTTCACTCGCCTCTGTACGAGGCAGGAGCAAGTGTTGCAGCAGTTCGTCATGTTCATGCTTCAACCCCTCCCCCGGATTCCCGGTCGTCGTGAAATCCTGACGCAGAACCTTTCTCGTGTGCTTGTTTTTTTTGGCGATCGTGGGGTCCCCCGACAAGGGGAACTGCATGCACAACACGGTCACCACCGTCAGTCCACCCACCCACCAGCAACAATCTCGAGGGGTTCGATTCACACCCCCACCTTGGCTCTCAGAAAGGTCCCATAAGACACCAGACCATCACCCCCTCGAGCGTTCAAAGCCCCTCCCCCCAGCGCTTTCTCCCCGTCCCAGACCCACGCGGAAACTCCGTCGGGGCCGTCGATCGCGCTTCCCAAGGCCCGTTCTGTCAGCAAGTCGTTCAGAATGTGCGGCAGCGTCTTCCCCTGCACGGGGTCGTGCATGATCACGGTCTGCAGGCAGCGGGGGAACGGGGCAACGGGAAACTCGGTCAGCAGCATGAACACGCTGCGGCAATCCGCTCTACAGCACCCGCAAGCCGCTGCAAACCTTGTTCACATCGAAGTACAGCAGCACGTGTAGCGTCGCCATCGGGAAGATGACCAGGGTAGTGATCCTTCTTCTAAGTGCGAGCGTCAAGTATCACAGTGTTCTGTCTACTAAGTTCGAGCGACGAGTATCACAGTGATCTGTCCCCTAAGTACGAGCGACGATGCGCGCGCAGTTTAGTCTGGCAAGGTCTACTACACGATGGCCGCCAAGGAGGACGCGCCGCTGGCGGCGCTGCGCGCGCTGCGCGCGCACCTGATCGCTGGCAAGTCCGCGGAGGTGGAGGGCGAGGACCTGGTGTTCCGCGACGCCGGCGGCTCCGAGCTGCGCCGCCTGCCCAAGCACGCGCCCACGGCCTACCACTCGAAGAAGCTGGACAAGAGCTACGACCTGCTGGCCGTGTACACGTGCTTCAAGCACGCGGCGCTGAGCTTCAGCGAGTACGTGCTCAAGTGCCGCGAGGACAAGGCGGCCATGGTCTCCACCGTGGACAAGAAGGAGCTCGTGGCCTTCCTCAAGGGCGACATCGAGAGCAGTCCGCAGATCCTGGACGCCGGCGGGAAGCCCACGGCCGCCTCGGACGCCTCGAAGAAGGACGAGAAGGACCGGAAGGCGGCCAGGAAGAGCCGGGAGGCGGAGGACGAGGCCCGAGCTGCGAAGAAGAGGAAGCTGCTCGCTCAGGACGGGGGGGCGCACCGCCACCAGCACAGCAGAGACGGGGCCCATAAGAACGGAGAGAGCCACAAGACCCCCGAGGAGACCAGGGGGGACGATCAGGTGAAGAGGATAACGGACAAGGAGTACGTGAACAAGACCAGGACCACGGTGCTGGATGCCCACAAGACCAAGTTTGACAACGTGCTCAAGACGCTGGAGCTGGTGAACGCGGAGACGAAGGAGAAGATCGAGAAGGCCAGCAAGGCCTCGACGCTGCTGTCGACCACGACGGTCAGAAAGGAGCAGCTGCCGCTCCACCGACTGGTGAAGGAGAAGATCCTGGGGACGCCCATCATCGTGGTGCCCGCCGGTTTCTCGGACCTGTTTACGATGCTGAACGCTAGGGACTTCTTGGAGGACGGAGTGTATGTTTCCAACATGCAGAAGAAGAAGGAGGGGAACCGCAAGCAGCAGTCGATGATGATCACGCATGAGGAAGATGGACATGTGTACACGTTCAAGGTCGTGGACACGGTCAACCGATTCAGGGAGAAGGACTGGTGCGTGCAGCGAAGCGATTGGGTTTGAGGACTGAGGAACGGCTTGCTTACACATGTGCTGGCGTGTGCTTGGCTTAGGCGCTCCGTGGTCGGTGTCATCGTTTCGGGACAGTCGTGGCAATTCAAGGGCTGGAAGTGGAAATTCCCGCTCGAAGTGTTCAAGAAAGGTATGCTACCAGTGGTGCTCAGCTTCAATTATGCATCGCTTACTCACGAGCTCTTTGTTTGGTGCTTCATTGCAGTGTGTGGAGTCCATATCTACAACCAGGGAGCCCAGCTCACCCCGGACATTAAGCAGTGGGATGTCAAGGTGCTTATGGTAAGTGGCTGTTCAAGTGCTATGCGCTTTGGTCTTCAGCTGGTGCTATTGAGCCGTGCCTAACGGTGTTGTGTCTGACAGATCCACCCCGACAAGCGGCATTTGGACAAGGTGGCAGCAAAAGAGTTCTGGCGCTATTTGTTTGCCTTCATCAAGCACAAGCTGCAGTAAGCAGGCCGCGTAGAGCTAGTCCAGCTGCTCCGATCGACGCATCCAATTGATGCCGTTATTGTTTTGAGGCCTCAGCGCAGCGATAGGAAATTTGAACTGCAGGAACCAACACAGCGCCACGGAACGCTGGCGCAGGAAGATACAGATCATAACAGGCAAACAACAACAAGGGCTGGATGCTCGGACTGTGTGCGACCCATTATATATCGACTGAGCTTGACACTGTTGAAACGTTTCTCCGGCCGAGAGCAGATCAACAACCGTCTCCCGCATCGAGGATCTATCCGGTGGCCAAGGAAGAGTTTGGCGGAGATTAATGCCGTGGATGCATCGGGTGAATCTAATTCCGTTCCGTAGCCCTATTGCGCGTAATGCACTGCTGATCGTTTCCCTGTGGTTGAACCAGGTCGTCGAGGAACTGGTCCCGGAATAGCAGAGAGCTGCAGCTCCAGTCGCCTTACAAGTGAGCAGTTTCATGGTCACTGCACGACGACGGTCGTTTTCGTTCATGGAGGCTGCGCTCTAATTCGAGATGCGGCTGCGACGTGCTTTTCAGGGCAACGTTGCCATTTTGGCGTTTGTAGTTGCAGCCCCGGGGAATTCTCGTTGGGGACACGGAAGACACGGCTACTGACGCGAGAAAAGCTATCCCGCAGTGAGATCGCTCTGCTGCGTGGTACCGGGACAGCGAAGTGATTGTGCTGAAGGTGTTTCCGGTCCAAGTAGCCATCTTTCCAACGTCAGCCATACTCCGTAGAACCCGCGCTTGCGGTTAGGACGGACGCACCCCGCAAGGCAAGACGCAGGTGGGTACCCAGCAAAGGTGGCGCTGCGACACCGCAAAAAGAAGCTCGAGGAAGACTCAACGGTGGTGGTAACGATCGATAGACAGGAGCAAATAGAGGGCCAAATCAAGCGCGCGGGACCGCAGATGCCGGCACTCTCGTCGAGCAGTCAGCGGGGCATCCCCGTGAAGCAGGCTGGCGTGATTTCATCAACTGGTGCAGGCTCCGACAGCAATGATGGTGTTGGACCGAAACGAGTGCTAAAGCAGGCGATGACATTATCGCATTTCCCGTCAAATCGAAGCTTGAACAAAGTAGCGCCGGAGGATGTGGTGCCTCCACCACCACTGACGCGACAGCAAAAGGTGGTTGCGTTTGTCGAGAACAAGTACGTGAGTTCCTTCATGACAGCTTGCACGATATTTGCACTGTTTGGTGACGACTTCCGCGTGAGCGTATTTCCGAAAAGTGCCGACGATCACGTGTATAACGTGCTGTTTGCACTCTTCATCTTCTTCTCCGTCGAGCTCAGTCTCAACGTGTACAGCCGTCCGAACTATTTCAACCGCGGGCGGGGCTTCTCCTTTTACATGGACTTGATCTCGACGCTGTCCGTGATTCCAGACGTCGACTGGATCTGGTCGCAAGTCGTTGGTACGTCGAGCTCCACTAGTTCTTCACAAGCTGCTGCACTAAAAGCAGGCCGAGCATCGCGTGCCGGTACGAAAGCTGGTCGAATAGTGCGACTCGTGCGCTTGTTTCGAATGCTACGTATTCTGCGCGTCGTCAAGAAGAACAAGAACGGAGAGACAAAAAAACTTGAGATTTCAGAGCCGTCGAAGATCGGAAAAGTGCTGACGGAGAAGACCACACGAAGGCTGATCGTACTGGTGCTTCTCATCATTATCGTCTCGCCAATTATCGATGGCACAGTGGACTTGACACAGGATGATTTCCAGACATCCCAGTTCGAGCGACTGCATCGCTACACTCAGGACTACAACAAGACTGGCGAGATTACCATGACACACATGAAAAGCCTTGTCGATGAATATGTCCGTGATTCCAACGGGTTGATCGTGCAGATGGAACTGACCAACATCGACAACAACCTGCTCAAGACGTGGCTCTACGAGGTCAAGTTTCAGAAGCTCAACAGCGACGAGACCGATTGGTTGTTCGGATCGAACCAAACTCTGACGAAGAACCCGAAAACGGGATGGTCTGCCTCGTATGTCGTGGATGACCCGGCTGCCAAGTACCGCGGCACCGAGATCACGACGGTCGACAACTTGGGGTGCTACGCCAATGACATTTGCATCGACTGTGATGCTGCCAGTGGCACAAGTTCGTGCCATTCCTTTGTCACGTATGATATTTCGTCGTATACGAAGAGCGCGGCAAACTTGAATATCGGCAAGACGATTGTCGTGATGATTTGCTTTGCCGTTTCAATCTTTGTGCTGACCAAGGATGCCGAGTCAATGGTTATCGGCCCTATCGAACGTATGATGCGCCTGGTAACGCAGCTCGCCCAGAACCCTCTGGGTTCAACTGAAACCAAGCGCGAGGACTATGAGGAAGACGCACCAAGCGGGACGGACTATGAAACCAAAATGCTTGAAGACACGCTTAGCAAGATCGGCCGGTTGCTCCAGGTGGGCTTTGGTGCCGCTGGTACAGAGATTATTGCGAAGAACATGGGCGGCACCGGCGATTTTGACGTGATGATTCCGGGTAAAAAGATCACGTCCGTGTTCGGTTTCGGGATCATCGAGCACTTTACCGAAACGTGTAGTATCCTGGAGGAGGATGTGATCACGTACATCAACACCATTGCAGAGATCGTGCACGGCGACGCCAAAATATTCCACGGTGCTGCTAACAAAAATATCGGCTCGGCATTTTTGTTGGCGTGGAAGATCTGTGATGGATCACTGCCAGGAATGCGTGACCCGCGCGACCCAGCGGACAAGCCGCGCATGTTGCCAGCGGAAAAGGAGCGAAAGCGTGAAGGTATCTACATAAAGAGCGCTGGATCAGGTACAGCTATTCGACGCGTGGGGCCGACAGAGCTTGTCGACAGCGCTCTCACCGCGGTGCTCAAGATGCGAGTCGACATCCACAATGCGAACCACCACGGCACCTTGCACAAGTACTGCACCAACACCAAACTGATCGCAGCCTTCGATAGTTTCGAGGTACATCTGGGCTTCGGGCTGCACATCGGCTGGGCCATCGAGGGCGCTATTGGCTCCCGATTCAAGATCGACGCGTCGTACCTCTCACCAAACGTAAACATGGCGGCACGTCTCGAGGCAGCAACCGGCCAATTCGATGTGCCGATGCTGCTTTCGGAGTGGTTCGTGGACGAACTATCGACAGAAGCTCGTCGATTTTGCCGTAAGATCGACCGAGTAGCTGTCAAAGGTAGCGAGATCCCCATGGACCTGTGGACTTTCGACATCGGGCGGTATCCATCCGAAGGGGTCAAACCCGAGGTCAGCGCGGAAGGTAGGCAAAAACCCGTCGAGTTCGGCTTCGATGCCATCTACCCCGCTCTCCAGGAGGGCATCCCGTCCGCCTTCTTCTCCAACTTCCACGAAGGGATCGGCGCCTACTTTGCCGGTAAATGGGACGTCGCTATGACCAAACTCACCGACGCCAACCAGATCTGGGAAGACGGCCCCACCAAAGTCGTGCTCAAGGTCATGGAGGCGGAAGGTCGGACAGAGGAGGGCGAGTTCATGGCCCCCATTTGGTGGAAAGGCTTCCGCCAACTCACGGAAAAGTAATTCTAATAAAACATGTATTTCCATCCACTTTCAAACAGTGATGCAGTGGTTTGCTTTCTACTTCGAAGTACTACAACTACCCATGCGCTGTAGCCATCTCTCGCTACCCCCTCTGATTGGATTAAACAATAGCTAAGTATTTTAAACCAATCCGATTCAGTTATTCTATTTGCCACGTCAGCGGTCAAGATGCGCGTGGACGTCACGTCGCGCTTCCGGGAGCTGGCCCCGGCGCGCCCCCGTGCCGCTACAAGACGCCCCAGTGCCTTCTCCGCAGAAGCCACGGACATGGTGCGTCCACAGACCCGAAGTTCCGGTCCAAATCGCCTCTCTACAGGCCTAAAAATTGGCATCTAAAGCAAATAGTGATACTCATTATAATATTGTTTTACTAACAATATATTTAAACTTCTGTTTTTCCTTGCCAGCTGAGCAGTTTGCTGGAGCTGGAGAAACTGCTTCGGCGCGTAAAGGCCAAGTACCTGCTGCCCAAGTGCTTCGTCCGGACCAAAGGGTCCCGGATGAGCGAGGAGGACAAGGACGAGCTGGACGCGGTACACACAATAATGCAAAAGGAGACACTTCCACCCGGACATATACTTATTGACGGAGGTTGCTGCTATTTAGGACCTGGTGGAGCTCATCAAGAACTGCAGCAGCAAAATCGACGCGCTCAAGACGGCGGTGGAGGTTCAGCGTGAGTTTTTGGAGATTTTTTAGAGAAATATTGATGTTTTTAGGCTAACAGACTGTTACGGCGAAGCTCTTGTGTCTAGTACGGGGGAGTACCAGAGGGAGGTGGTGGCCTACTTGTTAGAGGTAGAGCATTGTGGTGTTTGAGTGACCAGGGTCGGGAGCGTGAGCTGAGAGTCTGATGCTGTTTATAATGTTTGCAGCGTCTGAAGAGCATTGCGGATGGCGCGAAGCAGATGCAGAAGAAGAGATACCAGCAGCCATTTCTGCTGTCGTCACGGTGAGCTTGTTGTTGTTGGTAGAGCTTTACGAGTATTGGAGAAGTGGGATTTACTTTAATTGTTTGGTATTGATGGAACCCTTAAAGTTTGCTGCCTGAAGACGACCGACAGGACTTGGATGCGCTGGAGCAGAAGATTGTGCGGATGAGCAAGGAGAAGGCCATGAAGAGACAGGCTGTCGGATCTCCGAAGAATGGGGAAGCTCCAACACTCGTGTCGCCAAAGTCGCCCAAATCACCGGTAGCAGCACCACTTGCAGGCACTGCGTCGCCACTAGTTGCGCCTTCGCCAGTGAAGGAGGCGAACCCAGAAATCCGTCAGCGTGGCACGCCGAAATCGCGAATGCCGGTGCGAACACCCCAGGTGCGTTTCAAGCGATCTCTGGAATTGCAACCTTCCTGCTAACTACAAACGCTGTGATGATATCGTACAGCAAGCGCCAGTGTTTGCCTCGCAAAGCAATGAACTTGAGTTCACGGAAGACGAGGATCGTCGCTTCCGTGTAGAAAACGTGATGTTGCATCGCCACTTCCAAGAAAATCTCGAGGATGCGAAGTGAGTACCTGTCAAATTGCTTGTGCCTGACACTGTGCACCATCGTAACTTATCTACCGTTGCCGCTACATATGAACAGGAAAATGGAGTCCAAAATGTCCGAGATTTCAAACCTCATGGGCCAATTCGCGGACAAGATCATGGAGCAGCAGACAGATATCGAGCTTATCCAGCAGCACGCCCAGGATACGAAATCCAACATCACTCAGGTGAGATATTGTTGCGCGAGAAGACATTTATTGATGCATGCACAACTCACGTTTGCATTTCTGTCCTTAGAGCAACCGCATTCTGGAGCAGACGCAAAAGATCGGGAAGGGTTACGGCTTCATGATCTTCTGCTTTTATTTGGGATTCTCCATTATCCTGCACATGCTGCATTATTTTAACAGCTAAACGCACGCGGCGGGGCTCTGTGTCCAGTATAGAACCCTCGCGAGCGTTCAGGTCCATGTATGATGAAGTACCAAACTTTGCTTTTAGCAACCTCGTTGGCAATTTCCACGTCTATTCAGCGGTGCATTTGGGGTACAACTAATCTATTTGATTTGTTTTCGTGGCTTAGATAGCATCTACAGCTTCCTGGCTCAAGCCCTCGTAACACGTAAGCCCGTCGGCGTTCAGCAGATCATCCCGCGCACCCTTCTCCATCAAGTATTCCATGAGATCGTGGAACCCGTACTCGTGACAGTAGTGCAGCAGCGACTGTCCGTTCAGATTTTGGGTATTGATGTCAGCTCCGCGGCGTAGACACAACTTCGCAATGCGCTTGTTATTGTTCTGGCAGGCCACCGAAAGCAGCGTATTGCCAGTGGCGTCTTTCGCGTCGATGCCGATTGACCAGTCCGGACTGTTGAGGAGTAATTCGACTTCGTCGTATTTGCCGTGCCGACAGAGACTGAAGATGGTATCCAGCTGCTCGGTTTCCTTGACGGCTTGGGAGACGGCATCGCGTTTCTCCACCTGGACAGCAGTAGGCTTTGTGGCTGGAACTGCACCACCACCTGCTGACGGTGGTGCATTTGTGGCATTCTGGACAAGCTCCGGACGGAGCGTGATGTCCCCAATGAACTGCGTGCCAAAGATCGCGCGGCCTGCTGTCCAAGGAGAATACCCGAGCATCAGCCACTCCTCAAGAGCCCCACGAGGTCGGACAATTCCGACACTTCTCGGCTGGTTCATGTTCTTGATGATCGGCAGATAGTTAGCCTGCATCTGACAAGTCTTCGTACTGGTGACGGCTGCGACGAAGTCTTTCGGAAGGCACGCGACTCGGTGGTGCAGAGCTCCACCAAAACCCTCCACCGCTGTTTGGCTTTCACCAGATGCGTCTACAGGCTTCCGGACCCAAGATTTCCCCTCTCCTGGTGGCGGGTGGGTTTCATACCCCGGCGTTTTCTTTCCGACGTGAGGCCCCCCTCCGCTAAGCTCGACGTCATCTGGAGTGGGGGATATATCAACCGAAGGTGCCACGGAATACCCGCTTCGCGAGGAAAGCAGAGACGTGCCGATGGAGCTGGTCTCCGATCTCGAGGAGTCTGGCGCTTCTTCTTCAACGTCGTCGTAATCGTCTTCGTCCTCCTCATCGAAGTCGTGGGTGCCATGGCTACGATGGTTTGACTGGAGTTTTCGAGCGAGCTCTGACCTTGCTGAAGGTGCACCCAACTTCGTTGGAGACGTGCTTTGCTGCTGAACGCGCATGCCAAGCCCCATACCAAGACCGATACCAAGCTGCAACATGTCGACACTGGTGCCTTTGGTCGTGCCATTCCCTTGACTAAGGGCCGGAAGGGCAGAGCCCAAGGCTTGGGTGATGCTTTCAATCATCTGCTTGGTGCTGGAATCAAGCGCTGGCATCGTTGCATGATCCGGATCGTTTTCTTCAAGCGTCGACACGCCGGCCATCTGTACTCGTGACTTCGTTGAGCTCGCTGACGACGCCCTACTGCCCGCTATACTGCTTCGCTGTTGCTGATGTCGTTTCAATGAAAGCTGTGGTACTTGGATGCGCGTGAGTTCTCCTTTATTCGCAGAAACTGGACCCAAACCACCATGGGAATTGAGATCAATGACGATGTCGTGCTTCTTGGCACTGGCAGTCACCAGTTTTACGCGACGCTCCTTCTCTTCTGGAGCCTCCATTTTCTTCGTCATGTACTTCCGAAGATTTTGCTGCGAATACCGCGCAGCTCCACCACCTCTTCCAGCATCAGCGCCCCCACCGTTAGCCGAGCTGGCAAGCCCAACGCCAACTGTAGCAACTTCGCCTTCCCCCGTAGCGATGACACCGTCGATATCGCCGTCTTTGCCTCGGAACTTCTCCGTGGGCAGAATGGGACGCGTCCAGAAGGTATCGCCCGTGTTGCGATCGTACCAGTATGCCACGCCATCTTCAGTGACGAACTCATCGTACGGACTGTTCTGTGTGTAGACCCAGCTGCGATACACGACGCTGGAGCACAGTCCAAGCGCACCTTCAGGATCCGAGTTCTTCATGAAGTCACCTGGCTGCTGTCTGCCAAGTGTCGTGAAAGCTTGAGGCTGGTTTCGACTGGATTGGCCAATCCAGAGTAGGTGGATGAACTCGACGGGGGTATTCTCACGCGTGGTCGGCACGCAGAACGGATAGCTCCGATCGACTTTCGTGGTCACAGTCGCGTTCATCGACGCAACGTTCGGCGCTAGGATCGCGCTCGACGGAGCCACTTGTACCCCGGGAACGACGTCATTCACAGCAAAGGGATCGACAAGCCAAAACGTGCGGAAGCCGTTCGCCTCTTCCTCTCCGGTTTGATCCGGCCGATTCAAAGGGAACCGACGTGCCTCCAACAACAGCATCTCGCGCTTAGACTCGTTGTCAGATGTCAAGGAAACGAGGTGGACGCGTGCCGCCACGACGATGCACGGAGGTCTTCGTACATTGAGAGCGTGCTCAAGTGCTCGAAACACGTACTCAGGTGCGGTGGGATCAACAATGAGGCACGCAAACGACACCGTCTCATCACGTGAAGGCGCTGGTGCTACAGCACGTCTGTCAAAAACCACGAAGTTGCCGAACTGCGCGGGGATGTACGTCGTAACGAGCATGTGGATGAGCAGCTCAGCGGACAACCCGCCGATGTCCAAGTTACGGGGAGTAGGCTTCCGTGAGAAGGTCGCGAACAACACCACAAGCGGTCTTACGTGCTTTGTGCGTCTCGCGTCAGTCGATCCTTGTGGTGGACTGCACGCGCCGATTTGCAGCGCAGCCTTTTGTAGAGCTGCGATGGCCATACGCGCAGACAACCGCTCGAGCCAGCTCGCGCTGTGCCCTGCGTCGATGTGTGCGTTAGGGACGGGTAGTGGCAACCGTTCCAAGAAAGTTGGTACCGGCATGGGCACACATCGAGGCGGGGGAAGTTCGTACACCCGGGGTTTGTACAGAGCTATGGGCTTGGTGTACTCTGTCACGAGCACCCAGTTACGCAGTTGTGGTCTGGCTGGGTGAATCATAACGACATCGCGCAGAGGAACGGGGTGGCTACCGGTGCGGTCCTTGGCCGTCACGGGTGCTTTCGGGTGAAACTCGCACACGCTCTCGGAGTACTTTGAAACCCACCGAGCGTTCTGGAAGGTATTTTTCAACTTGAACAAGGAAGGCGGGCGGCTTGTGTCGTTGTCGCCACCAAGCGTCCTGGGCAAACGACCTGTCCGAATCTGCTCAAGAAACGAACGGAACCAAGAGCGCGTGTGCAGCTTGCGACGCATGGTCTTGTTCCAAGTCGTGGAGAGCTGTTCTACCACCCGGTAGATTGGATGCCGGCACTCGATGACGGTGACATATTGCTTCAGCTTTCGGTCGTATCGCAGAGATGCTTGCTGTTTCATGAAGATTTCCTGAATCTCCTCAGCTCGGTACTTTCGACGCAGTTGATCAAGTTCCCAGTTGCCACACATCAAGGCGCTCTCCGCGGCACAAACTTTACGTGCCACGTCTCTCGGGTCTGTGTGTAAGTCGCAGTGGCGTCCGTTGCTAGCGCTCCAGCAGTTGAAGCAAAGCCGAGCTGCTTCATGCGGAGCAGCCTCTTTCGCCCCAGGGCCGTCCGCGTCGGCCGCACGGTCCTCATCCTGTTGCTGTTGCGAGTTCTTCTTCCTCGATGTAGGACTCTTACGCGATGCGTCCTCAAGAAACCCAGGGTCTGCCAGGTCACGGATGTGCGGCGTGCGTCCAGCTCGACTTGCCGCTTTCGCCTTGCCCCGAATGCCTGATGATCGCGTTGGGGACTCCGTAGTTGCCTCCTCGCCTTTTGACCGCTCCGGTCGCTTGTCTCGATCGCGTGCCAGCATGGCAACAAACACTGGCTCCTCACGCTTACCGAGTACAATCTCACGCCGACGACTGCCCGGTCCTGCTGCGCCTCCCTGGTTACGTGAGCCCTTGCTGTGGACAGATTTACGGTGCAGGACCACGTTGGACGCGATAAGCGACGATATGGAATCGAACTTGGAGACGTGCAGGGCGCTACGGATCGTGTCTCGCAGCTTGCTGTTCTTGGTACCATCCGCACGGAAGAGAGTGTCGTTGGTCTGCCAGTCGCTGTCGGCATCTTCACTAGCGAGCGGTGTGAGTTGGTCGTCGTCACGGTCCTCATCGAATTGAAGAGGCAGCGATCGTCTTCGGTCGAAGAGTGGTTGATCCACATCGCCTGCTTCGCTATCTGCGTATCCATCGTTCTCTTGTGTCTGCTCGCTTGAGAGACTACGCCCCGAAGGGAGTACGGAGTCGCACTCCCACGGATTTGGGGACGATGTCATATACTCTGGCTGTAGCGCCGGCAAGCTTCGCGGCGACCTGATCGATGTCTTACCCGTGTTAGCTTCACTCGAACGGCGAGCCCCAGAAACTCGATGCTGTTGCTCCTGATCACTGGACGTCGATCTTGCAGAAGAACTCGTTGGAGATAGAGGAGGCAGAGCATTTGACCCACCGAGACCCGACAACGAGCGCTGCTGGTTAGTTCGTGCCATGGTTTTGACGCTGCCACTTGAATTCAAAGCAGGCAGCTCCGGAAGCGAGCGCGACGCTGAAACGAGAGCAGCAGCAGGAGTGAACGTCTGCCCCACGGGCGGTTCCCATTGACTGCCTCCTGTCGTCGCGTTATAGTACCAGACTTCGCCACGCTCGACGTCACGCACCTCGTGCCACTGATCCGCTTCAGGCTCGACCCCAGCATTGTTTGAGTCTGCCGTTTGGGCAGCAACAGCAGCCGCTTCTTGCTTCTCCTGTCGCCTCCGCCGACGACACAAGAATCCTCTGGAATGTGCTTGGATCACGGTGGCGCTCGTCTCAAGTCGATTTTCCAGTGGTTGTTCTCGCTTCCGCTGCTTCTTTCGAAGCGCTTGCTCGGTACGAAGTCGCTCCCCGTTGACAATCTCCTCCTGTCGGTTCTGTTCGCGTTGGAACGCGTTCTTCTGCCACTCGACGCCCTGCTTCGACGGCCTCATGTCCGGGTAAAAAGTGTCTTTGGCCTGTCGAATTCGAGCTTCTTCGGCTTCAAATGCTGAAGGATCAACGGGCTCAACAGGATCAACTCGACCTCGTGGCGGTGACTTGGAGCCTGTCGGTTTGAAATCACCTTGAACCTCGTCGTCATCATCGTCATCGTCCAAAACTTCGATCGTCAAGCGAGTTTTGCCACTCTTTGTCAACACCCCGGCGCTGACTTTGGCGTTTGTCTTTGACGGCTTCGCCGGAGTCTTCACAAGTCTCAGCAGCTCCGCAGTCTCAGCGTGTAGCTGGACTAGACTTTCGTCACCTTTGAAGACCAGCGGAACGCCATCGGCTGAGACTTCCCCCTCCTTCTGCTTTCGCTTCCGTGATTGAGTCCCTGCATTGCGCTTCGAGAAGAAGGAGCGCATGCTACTGCGGCATGCTCGAACAAGCTGACCGCTGCACAATTAGCACGAGGAAGAGTGGTAACGGCTCGATGCTAACGAAGAGGCGAGCAAAGGTGGACAAGTTTGGCGCAGTGAAAGACTTGCGGGGAATTGAGTTGGGTAATCGACGCAGCCTAAAACCGAGGAGGTGGCATTGTTCACTGGCACATTCGCAGCTTTGAAAGTCACGATGCTAAGAGAATTGCTGGTCGAGAGGCCCCTGAGTTGATTGACTGGCCAGTGAGCTCCACAATTGACGTATCGTCGATGGTGAGGGTCCCTGGAAAAGGTACCGCCATGTGCCGAAGGTTATGCCGCCAAGAACTTCGTAGCCGGACCCCTTGCAGGCACCACTCGGAGCAACTAGTAGGCTGGAAAACAACGCTTTCTGTCCCGCTGCATTTACAGCAGGATACGGGAGGCAACCGTTGTTGATGTGAAGCTGGGACAACACACACGACAGCAAGGAAGGATCCGAGGTTCAAGATGAAAGTGGAGACGGTGGCGTCGGCTGGAGAAGGAGTGTCCTTCTGGGATTTATTCGTCTCATTCATATGCGAGTCCACGTACATGTACAGTACTGGATACCCTCTGAAGAAGAGTGCTCATCCAGCACTTTGGTCGGAGATCATGGGGAATAGGCAAAAGGTGCGCGGTCGTTTCCAATCGGTTCGGCTCTGGGCAAGTTTGGGAAACTTCTCACGGTCTAATGCAGGAGTAAGGCGCCCAACTGTCATTGAACTTCGAAGGCAATTTCGCCATTTGGACTGCTTGCGGTATGAGCTATTAACAACATCCGATGTGTGGCCAAACCGAATTTCTAGGTGAGATCGACGATGGCTCGTTGGTAGACGCACTGGGGTCATGATGGTGGATGTCGCTGGTTAGGATGATACTTCCTGGCTGGCGGCAAAACCCTCTCTTGTCCGAAGCAGATTTTTTTTCTTCCTCTACAATGGGGGAAATTTTACCATTGAATTGCAACGAACTTTGCCCGGTTAAGGAACAGTGAGTGCAAAAGAACGGTGGAAAAGCTTGTTGCTGTACGTGCAGGCTGCACCACGACAGCTCAACCTAGTACCCCATCCAAAGTCATGTCGTTGGCATGTGAATTTCCAATGTGTCATAGAGGGTCATAGACTTGAACTTTGCGGATGGTATCCATGCCGATGAGAAATATTTTTTTATTATTTCGTTTGTGAATCAGTGAACAATCAATTTCAATGTTTGCCATGGTTCTGGTGGCACCAATATATTATGCTATGAGTACTTGATACGCTGCTCGAGCGTGGTGGATTAGGTACAAGTTACGCTGAAAGGCAGGTAAACTTGCTAATCTCTACGAAGTATTACGTGAAGTTCTTCAAAGTATAATACAAGACGGCACCAATACGATAGCCGAAATTCATCGGCATCTTGCAAAAATAAATGTGTTGCAGCACTGCGTAACACGAGAGGGCGACAAGATAAAGTGATACATGTGCGCCATACCTGGATTTAGTACTGTACAGTGCGCGCCAAATCATTAGGACCCCCAATTATCGGGTATACTTTTGCCGATATCTCGACATGTACGCATAGTTAGAAGCTGCTGTTTGGATATGTTGTTATTATTATGACTAGCAAGAGGGG
>JAGDFM010000526.1:5615-24305 GCA_019155715.1 Phytophthora pseudosyringae
GCGCCCCAAACTCGCAACCCGCCCCCCCCCCCCCCCCAACCCCCAACCACCATCAGCCGATGTGGAAGGATCGAAAGCTCGTGAGGGACCACGGGCGAAAAAATGGATGAAAAATGCGAGTCAACGGAGACCAATCGATCCTTTGTCGACTGCTGCAGATGTTGAGACCGAAGCAGCGAGTTTCCTGCGGAAATTTTACGTGAAAAAGCTTTGGAGCAACTACGCAAAGTAGCGGTGGCCAAACGCTGTTCTCAGCGAGCGCCTCTCAGCGCCTACAGTTGTCTCGTCCGGGACGAAAATCACCTGACGGTCGAGCGGGCGGCTCGTCCGACGGCTCGGCCGCTCTGCCGACAGGTGATTTGTAGCGGAAGCAATGGTTTGTGATCCATTGGAGTGATTCCCGCAGCCATTTGAACCGGTTCATATCTGTAATTTACCCTAGACCATTCAAAGAATAGCCATTCTAATCGACAAAAGGCTGCGGTTCAGATCCAAGATCTGAACGACCCCCCCCCCCTTTCAGATCTTGGATCTGGGTTTTGTCGGAATAGACCTGTGAAATGTGATAGTTTTACCATAATTGAGCGCTCAACCTGTCAATGTTGATGCTTTCTCGTTACATTCACTCTGTTCCGCATCAAGCGCAAGGCAGCGATCTGCCACCACCACCAGCAAGCAGCATGACAAGGCGTGAGAGGGTCGCGGGTGTCGAGAACTACAGCCCCGAGGACGTGAAGGCCTTACTGGAATTCACTGGCAACGTTCTTCCGACCGGTGCTAACGAATGGGAGTCTGTCTGGCAAAGCTACGAGGACTACGCAGTCGAGAACAACCGCTGAGCCTCCTTCCCAGTCGTATGCGCCCCAACCCGCTAAGCTCGGCGTCGCTGCTGTCCAAGCTGCTGGTGCTTTGGTTCCAGCCGCTCGTGTCGCTCGGCGCTCGCTGTCCGCTCTCTGCCGCCGACCTGTTGCCCGTGTGCGCGTCCGACTCGTGCCGCGTAAGATAGTGTTGACCGCGCTGCCGTTCGCATTTCTCTTTCTGGCCTTCGGAGGCGAGGGCAAGCGTGAGGACAAGCACCGCATTCTCGTTGCTGGCCTCGTAGCTGATCCTCAGTACACGCGGAACAGAGTGGTTGTAGAAGCTGCGGGCGGACACGCACTTCCCTAATTCTGTGCGAGGTGTCTAAGTTTTTAAACTTAAGTTTTGACGTCCCAGAATAGCTACGGGAATCGCTCCATTTGAAGCATGGACCACAAACCGATGACGACCTTAGGCGCTTAACTCGGTGTCGAGACGCACCTCATGCTAACTTAGCATTACTAAGTACATTGGAGCAAGAAGATGATAAACATGGTGACCAAGATGTATATGGCAGTAGCGCGCACTATCGGCCCCTTGAGGAGGATCCAGAGCTGCCAGGGTGAATCCATGTCAAGGCGAACGCTAGCACCGTTCGTCAACGGTACACCAACCGATTTTGAAGCGACTGCGATCGGGAAGAGCTGAGGGGCATCTGCGCTGAAATTCAATCCGCCCACGACGCGACAGGCCGCCGAGAGACTGTTTCGCCCAAAGGAGATCTTGGTACGCTTCGTCGAAGAGGCTTCGACCCAGGCAAAGCCGGACCGAGAAGTGCATATTATCTGCCGAAGATCCAGCGCAAGTGTTGAGTTAAACAAGACATGCTAGCCCGCCCATTCTTGACTTGAGCTGCAACAATTTACTAACGGTGGAGCTGAGAGCCATATAAATTACCGTCAAAAGTAGGACCTTCTGCGGCATGACTGCTTGCTACACCTGCCAGAGAGCACACCACATGTAGCAAGAGGGGAATGCAATCTCAATTTGAATGCACTAACCACAGCAAAAAGTATCCCGATCGCTGCCTCCTGGTCAGCTACAGACGACGCTCAAGCGCCATACTTCGGGGCACATCCAAGGCGGAACGCCATCTCCTTCATGAACACGCGTGCGTCCATCGCTCCATAGCCGCCGAGCTTGTCCACCTCTGCTTCGGCGTACGTCTGCACGGCATCACGACGCGTCTGGTCCTGGCACAAACTGGCGAACACAAGACGTCGCGGGGCGTCCTCCGAGTTGTGCTCCGGGTATCGGTGGCCCCACTTCTTGTAGCTCTGCTGGGGTCGAAGCGGATGAGGCTCCGACGGCTCTGCCAGTCGCTGGCTGGCGGTCATCACGACGGAGACGAAGACCTTGTCGTGGTGCTGCGTCGCCAGCTCCGACACCAGCGAAGGGACCCAGTGGTCCTCAGGCAGCGACTCGTCCTTGGCCACTTGAACGTGCACGACGACCAGCGCCTTGCCGATCTCCGGGTCCGCCAGCAGCGAGACGATCTGAGTCGTGATGTCCTCTGATTCTTGGTGCACCGACGTCACTCCGGCGTTCTTGGCAAGTTGAAGTGCGGAATCAGACGCGCTGTAGAAGGAAATGGGCATCTTCGGGTACCTGATCAGCCAAGCAACCGACCTAGTTTTAGTGTAAATGAGCAACGTTTCCGGAATAGATACCTTCTTTAGACGCACGCGATGTGAGCCTCGTCACTCTGCACGCCAAGCAGCGCCGCCAAGTCGCTCGCCGTCGGGTCCGACAGCACCAGGAAGCCGCTGCAGCCGCGCGCCGCTACATCGTCGAACGCAGGCGAGGCGGCGCCTCCCTCGCCGTCCACGAAGACGACGAGGATCTTCTGCGCGAGGTGGTGCGGCGGCATCAGTGACTCAGATGCGATTTGGGTCAGTGGTGTGCACAACACAAATGCTTCTGTTTTTAGTAGATGTCTGACACATATATTAGTGTACCATACATAACCGTCCCATTTGCAGACACCTCGCAGTCAACAATGCTGGCCGCCATCAGGAGATGAGTCCCCGCGATCTGCTCGACTGACGTAGCTGGTCGTTCCCGCCTCACTCTCCTTCTCGCCTGCCGTCGCACAAACCCCCGGACCGAGCAGGATGGCGCCCCGCGACGAGCGGAGCGAGACGACGCCGCTGCTGCCGACCACGACCGCTTCCGGCGTGCAGGAGCCGCCGGTCGACGTGCAGAAGGAGCTCCTGGGCCTGTCCTCCATCGCGCTACAGGTGTCGCTCGCCACCTTCGCGCGCATCGCGCTGTACTCGATCGACTACGCGTTCCTGGGGCATCTGGGCACCACGGAGCTGGCTGCGGCCTCGCTGGCCTCGGTCTGGACGACGGTGCCGCTGCTGACCGTGTGGTCCAGCATGTCGGCTATCGTGACGCTCTGCGGCCAGGCGTGGGGCGCTGGCAACGGCAAGTTGACGGGCGTCTGGCTGCAGATGGGGCTGGTGCTGGTGACGCTGTGCACGCCGGCGCTGATGCTGTACTACTGGTTCGTGGGGCTCGGCCTGCGCGCGTCCACGGACGACGCGGAGGTCGTGCGGCTCGGCATCCGCTTCTCGCGCATCTTGATGCTCTCCATCTGGCCCAACCTCGTGTACGTCTGCTTGCGGCTGTACTTCCAAGCCATGGGCGTGATGATGCCCACGACCGTGGTGGGCACGCTGTCCATGGCCGTGTCCGTTGCAGCCAACTACTTTTTCATCTACGGCGCGTTCGGCTGGACGGGGATGGGCTTTGACGGGTCTGCGCTGGCGACGGTGGTGGCCTCGTGGTTCCAGCCGGTGGCGCTTACGTGGTACTGCGTCGTATACAGGAAGATGCACCTCCAAGCGTGGGGGGGCTGGGACGTCAGCGAGTTTACAAGGGAGCGCATGACCGTCTTCTACAACAACTCGGCACCCGCCGCAGTGAATAGTCTAGTGACGAATGTGGCGTCCTCGGCGCTTTCGCTTATTGCTGCGTGGCTGGGCGCGGACGTCATCGCCGCCAACGCCATCGTGTCGGGCTTCTGGCGCTTGCTGTGGGCGCTCTTTTGGGGGTTCGGCTCGGGCACGCAGATCCGCGTGTCCAACCTGCTGGGTGCGAACCGGCCGAACGCTGCCAAGACGCTGAGCCTTCTCGGATTTGGATGCACTGTTGTCACCGTGACGCTGCTGGCGCTGGTCACTCTTCTGTTCCGCGCCGATGTGTTCCGGCTGTACACCAACGACGGCGACTTGTTAGACGTGTGCGTAGCAGTGCTGCCGGTCTTCATCGTGGCGTTCATGGTCGAGGCGACCGAGATGGTCTTCGCCTCGATCCTGTCCGCCATGGGCCAGGTGCACATCACGGCTTGGACCAGCACGCTGGCGACCTGGCTCGTCGAGCTGCCCGCGGCATACGTGCTTGCGATAGTGCTGAAGGGCGGCTTCGCAGCGCTCTGGTACTCCATTTGCCTCATGGAGGTGCTCAAGCTGGTCGTGTACGCGATCGTGCTGCGTCGGATCGACTTTGGCGAGATGGCACGCCGAGCCGTCAAGAACATGGAGGTGGAGGAAGAGAAGGAGGAGGTGAACGTCGCAGTGGCGGAGGGCGGCACCACGGCGCTTGGCGCCAACACTGGCCTGCCGTCACCCGTGCCGACTACGCTCCTGACGCCGACCGGACTCGTGCACCAATGGGACCACGTGGACGACGGCGTCCACCCACACCAGCGCCATCCCGTCAATGACCGATCATAGTCGCAGCTTGCGAACAGCGGCGACACAGTTAAGTGAAGCGCAATCTCGACGAGGAGACTGTAGCCGCGTGATTTAATGGCGTAGCGTACAGGCAATAAAATAGACTACTGCATGGAGATTGAAGGGGGAGAGGTCCATTGGAATTGCCGCAACGCCTGATTAACGCGGAGGCCGAGCCGCCGCTGGAGAGATCCCGCGCCCTGGACCACTCACTCGCGCTGCTTGGCGTGGTCGTCAATGACGACTCGTCACTTCAATTGGTTTTAGAAACACATAGACAAAGCACCCCCGTCGTCAAGCCACTTCAGTAGTCCCGTTGACCTCAATCGTTTATGTTCGCCCCGGCTATGTGTGACCGGTGCTGATCCGATTGATGTGCATCGTCTCGAATTCAGAGCGGGTGGCTGGAGACGAAAAGCACTCGCTGTTTGTATGGCCGCGGGCGTGATGTGTGTGTCGCGCGCGTGACGTACGCGAGACCTCGTCACGGCTGCGCGCGCTGCTCGTTCCGCATTTTGCCTTGTGGTGCGCACTTGGGCCCAAGAAGAAGAAAAAGAAGAAGAAACAGAAGAAGAAGATCCGTCCGCCATGGGGGAGAAGTCGCCGCTGCTCAAGGGCGACAAGCGCCGCCGCCTGGCGCAGGAGGCGGACGTGAACGTGGGCGAGGAGTTCTGGAGCCTCACGTGGATGGCGCTGCAGGTGTCGCTCTCGACCTTCGCGCGGATCGCGCTCATCTCGGTGGACAGCGCGTTCCTGGGACACCTGGGCACGTCGTCGCTCGCCGCGGCGTCGCTGGCGTCCACGTGGACGAACGTGCCGCTCGCCGGCGTGTGGTCGGGCGCCACGGCGCTCGTGACGCTCTGCGGCCAGGCGTGGGGCGCCAAGAACGGCGACTTGGCTGGCGTCTGGCTGCAGATCGGCCTCGTCGTGGTCTCGGTGCTGTCCGTGCCCGTGATGCTCTGGTACTGGTGCGTCGGCTACGTGCTGGCCCTGTCCACGGGGGACGCGGAGGTCGTGCGGCTCGGCGTGCGCTTCGCCCGCATCCTGTCGCTCAGCATCTGGCCCTCGCTCGTGTACGCGTGCGTGCGCCTCTACTTCCAGTCCATGGGCATCATGTCCCCCGTCACGGTCGTGGGCACGCTGTCCATCGGCGTGGCCTGCGCGGCCAACTACGTGCTCATCTTCGGCGCCTTCGGCTGGGGCGGCCTGGGCTTCGACGGCTCGCCCATGGCCACGGTCATCGCCGCGTGGTTCCAGCCCATCTCGCTCATCTCGTACTGCATCTGCTACAAGAAGATGCACCTGCAGGCCTGGGGCGGCTGGGACTTCGGCGCGTTCACGCCCGACAGGCTCCAGATCTTCGTGAACATCGCGGGCCCCGTCGCGGCCAACAGCATGGTGTCCAATCTGGCTAACTCAGCGCTGACGTTAGTCGCTGCCAAGCTCGGGTCCGATGTTATTGCAGCGAACGCCGTGATCTCGGGGCTCTGGTCGCTGCTGTGGGCGCTCTTCTGGGGCTACGGCTCGGCGACGCAGATTCGCGTGGCCAACTACCTGGGCGCTGGGCGTCCCAAGGCCGCGCGTGTGCTGGGCTTCTTGGGCTTCCTGTGCACGGTTTGCACCGTGGTGCTGCTGGCGATTGTGACGTTGGCGCTGCGCGAGACGCTCTTCCGCGTGTACTCGAACGACGACGCGCTGCTGCAGCTGTGCATGCTGGTGCAGCCGATCTTCATCACGGGCTACATGATCGAGTCCGTGGAGATTCTCATCTCGTCGGTGCTCGCCGGTATGGGCGAGGTTTCGGTCACTGCGTGGGTCAGCTCGCTGAGCGTGTGGTTCGTTGAGCTTCCGATCGCGTACTTCGGCGGTGTCACGATGGGGCTGGGCTTTCCTGCGCTGTGGTACGGCGTGTGCACGATGGAGGTGCTGAAGCTCGGCATCTTCACGTACGTTCTGTCCCGCACGGACTGGGCCGAGATGGCGGAGCGCGCTGTGACGAACATGGAGGCAACTAGCGATAGCGACACGGGCGTGGAGCGGGAGTCTCTGCAGTACGCCATGGCCGAGGGTGGCAACACGCCTGGCAGCCTCGCGCCGGTGGTTCGTTCGCCTGCAGCTTCGAAGCTCGTGACCCCATCTGGCCGCAGACGCCAGTGGGACCAGATCGAGGACGGCACTCTGCAGCGCTCGCCCTTCTTCGGACGCACGCCTCGGTCTGACAACGCGTTCTCTCAGGCTTAGACCCCGCTCGAGGGACGATGGTATATATTAGCTGGTCTTGCTCGAAAGGGAACGCTTCAGTAATGGCAGTTTGCATGGCGTCTACATCTCTGCGGGTTCTTACTTGGTCAGCTTCGATCCGTTTAGCAGAGCGTCCGCTTCATGGTCACCTTCCGGAGCCGGGGGATTCAGCGCCGCGAGTTCCGCCACTTGGCAGCACGGACAATGCCCCGCCTTGAGGTACTCGAACTCGAAGTCTTCTTCGTGGAAGAACCGGCGGCAGTGTGGCGACAGGTAAATCTTGATCTCTGGGATCATGTTCCTGTAGTACTTGGGGCGTACAGCTCGTGTCGGGTACTTCACGACGAAGACCTCGTTGGGGCGGAGTGCACGCAGAGTTCGCGCATCCAGCTGCAAGACTCGGTATTGCGCTGCTCCGGAGCGATGGCCGACGCTAGCACCGTACGTCGCCTGCTTGTTGAGCGCCTGGTCAAACAGGTCGGTGCCATCTTTCGCCGAGTCGTCCACGGGCTCCGGCTCGTCGTCGTCCGCGAGCTTCATGCTCTGGGATCCGTTTCCGTAGTCGGTCTCTCGCCAGCCATCACCGGCGCGTTTGCTGCTGCCTCCTGCGTCGTTCGGGTGCATCGCGATCAACTCCTCGGCTTGTTCGTCTGGAATACCGGGCTGCAACACAAAGAGACGAAGGTACGTACGTGTCAAATGCGCAGCAAACTAAGAGGTGACACGACGGGAGACTCGACTTACCTCGGGCTGGAACTCGACCAGCGGCAGGTTCTCGAACGAGACGAAGGAGCGCACGAACGGATGCCCCGAATTCACGCACACGTCGCCCGTGTTGTTCGGGTTCAGCAGCGGATTCACTGTCGACGAGCGGTAGTCGACGGGCAGCAGCTCCTCCCGATCAGCGTACGGCCGTGCTTGCAGTGTCATGGCGGTGCACTCGACGACCGGCTGCCAGTCCGGACGCAGCTTCATCTGGAGCAGTTTGTCGTACGCTTGCCGCGCCAGTTTGTAGCTCTCCAGCTGCAGCGCGTGGTGGCCGAGCGTGAAGTAAATGTTGCTGAGGGAGATGCCTGGAGGCGGGGGAGCTACCACGACCGTGTTGCCGCTGCCTCCTCCACTTTTGCTATTGCTTCCTCGGGCAAACAGTTTGTTGAGAAGGAATTGAGCCGCATGAAAGAGCGACTCCGGGAGCAAAGTGGTGAATGGCTCGTCCGTAAACGCGTAGATCATGGCGTACGCGTAGTAGAGCTCGGACAGCAGCTCGTTCTCCGTCGCTTCCGCGAGGCGTACGCGCTGCTCTTCGTTCAGCTCCATGGGGTCCTCCGCTTGCTGCTTGGAATCCAAGATGGTCGTCATCTGCTGCTCACAGAGTCTCCAGTGGTAATACGCTGCGGATCGGAACCGATGCTCGCTTACGGCGTTGTCGATGAGCTGGCAGAGCAGCTTGCAGCACTGGTCAGGTCGCTGAGCTCGCGTGTAAGCCTCCAATGCGTCGTCAAAGCGGTCTTGCGTCGCCAACCACTGCGCATAAGGCACAAACAGCTCATCCGGTCGACGCACGCTGTCTCGGTGTCTGTCTGCCAGGCGGACCGCTTCCTCCCATTCCTGCAGTCGGATGTGCATCTGCAGCAAGGCGTCGAGGTCTCCAAGTTTCAAGTACATATCGCGCGCTTTGGCGAATTGGCCGCCTTTCAAGAAGAAGTTGGCGGCCACCGTGAGCAACTGCGAGCTGGTCGCAGCCTCAGGCTTGCGTGTGAGCTCCAAGAGTTCGTCGAGCCAGCCGTGTTCACCCAGGATCTCCCCAGCGCGAACGTAGTTCCCGCTTGCTGCGTACATTTCGGCGGCAGCGCGCCAATCCTGGACGTCCTCCGCCCAACGAGCTTGTGCGAGGACAAGCTGCTGTACGTCTCCAGCTTGCCGAGCCGTGGCAAAGCGCTTGGCCTCATCCCACATGCGGAGATCTGCGAACATTTTGATGGCACGCGCTGGTTCGCCGCAATCCGCGAACAACTTGGCTGCCAGCGGGAACTTGCCTTGATGCGCCATGATCTCGGCCTGCAGCAGCGCCTTGACCTTCTTCCCAGCTTCACCGCCCACTTGGTCGCCCTCCTGGTTGCCGCTGCCATCTCCTGCGCCTTGTGGGAGTTGCTGCTTCCAAGTGTGCTCAAGGGCATTCACAAGCTCGATGTAGCGCACGTCACGCACGCGGATAAAAGCCTTTCGTGCGACTGAGAAGCGCATGCTCTTGAGAGCTTCCCACGCCAACAAGCGCCAGTCTGCTGCCGTGACTCCCAGACACGACACGGCGTAGGCTTGGGCGAAGTCGTTCTGCTCCAGGTACCGATAGAGCGGCGCCGACTGCGGCACGTCGATCGTTTGCACGCTGAGTGCACTG
Source organism: Phytophthora pseudosyringae (assembly GCA_019155715.1). Lineage (NCBI taxonomy): Eukaryota > Oomycota > Peronosporomycetes > Peronosporales > Peronosporaceae > Phytophthora > Phytophthora pseudosyringae. The sequence goes on from JAGDFM010000526.1 coordinate 14,853, forward strand.
AGCGAAAAGACCTTGGAGCCCGAGAAGCCGACGACGAACCCCTGCATCCGCTGCGTGTGTCCTGGGAACTGCCCCGCACGGATCTTGAGCTGTCCGTTCCCGCCAAAGCACAGCATGTCCTCGCACTCCGTGTTCCAGGCGACACTGTTTGTGGCGCCCTCTTCAAACAAAAGCTGCTTCGTGGCCAAGTCGTACACGAGGCACTTGTGCGAATCGTCCACGACCGCAATCTTCTCTCGGCTGCCAACACAACACAAAGGCACAATGGATCGTTGTCAGTTCATCTCTCGGTGCCAAGTCCACGTCAACCACGTACTTTGCGCTGATGTCGAGGCAGGAAATCGGGCTGCTCTGCTGGATGAGCGGGATCGGGAACGGGTTGTTGATGAAGATCTGCCACACTGAGCCATCCTTGAGTCCGACGAGCAGACCTTCGCGTCCCGCAGCGCCGCCCGTCACTTTGATGTAGCGAATGAGCGACTCCAACACCCACTCGCGCTCTTTCCGCCCCGTGAAGTCGTACTGCTGCAGTTTCTGCTTCTGGCAGAGGATGAAGTGCAAACTCGTGACAACCAGCAAGCTGCAGGGCAGGTCCTTAGTGATGCGCTCTTTGACACGATAGTGCATGTCGTAGCTGGCATTCGTGCCGTTGCCGGTGTTCCCTGCGAGCTCGTAAATGATAATCCGATCGGAAAGCTGGACGGCAAGGCGGTCGCGATACACGCTGAGCTTCTTGACGCAGTCGCGAGTCTTGATGCGAACCTTCTGCTCCGTCATCAAGTGCTGTACGATCACGTCCGTGAGGTGCTCGCGGTAGGCGTAGCGCTCCTGGTAGATGCCGTGCACCGTGCCAAACACGAGGCAGTACATGGCCAACGTGCCGTCCTCGCTGCCCACGCCCACAAAGTTCGTCTTGGGTCGCGCTTTGATGGCCCACACCCAGCTCTCCTGTTCACAAATCCTGTCCAAAACCCCCAACAAGAACCGTCAAACTACTGCAAAGCAAAGCACCACGTTTGAAAGGCTCACAACGTACGTGACGAGGAAGATGCCGTCCTTCGTGTAGAGTCCCGCCTTCCGGTTGCTGCCGCCCACGAGTAAATATTTGCCCTTACTGCGCAAAACGAGACGGTCAAGAGCTGCTGCATGAAAACCCTCACGGACACTGGGGGAACGACGCACCTAAAGTACGTGAGACTTGTCGGGTTGAAGGCGAGTTTGCGCGCTTTGCCCTGCAGGACGCCGCTCGGTGTGTAGAAGGCGAGTGTCCGGTCCCAGCATCCGACCGCGAGGATGTCCGTCGAGTCGTCTTCGTGCGCCGGACTCCAGGCCAAAGCCCACACGGGAGCATTGGACCGCTCGATGAGCCTCTTCTCCGCTCCGAGCTTGTCCCGCAGCGTCACGTTGCCGTTGAGCAGGCCGAGAGCCAACAACTGGCCGTCCTTGCTCCAGCAGGCGGACAGGATCTTGGCCACGACCTTGTGCTTGGCCACCGACTTCTGCTCGGGCGCCCAGAGCCCGAAGTCGGACGCCGTGCAGCTGGCCAGACACTGCGACTGCGGGTTGTAGGCCAGCTTCTGGATGCTGTCGTTGTGCGTGTACTTGAGGATGCCCTCGGCCTTGTCCGTCCAGATGATGACGATGTTGTCCGCGCCGCCCGAGGCGAAGCGCTTGCCGTCGTACGAGTAGTCCACCGCGTACACGGTGCCCTTGTGGCCCTTGAGCGAGTGCAGCAAGGTGCCGTCGGCTGCGTCGTACACCAACACGCGGGTGCCCACCGCCGCCACCACCTGCGCCCCGTCCGGCCGAAAAGCCAGGTCCTGCACCACAAACTTCTCCCCATTGCGCTCCGGCACCTTGTCGCTCCACGCCAACACGCTGCGCATGGCTTTCGACGTGCGGGGTCGTCGATCTTCAGCTCTCAGCTCTGGAACGGGAGGACGCCCGGTGAAAAGTCGCACGTGGCGGATCGGTGGATCCTTTTGAAAGCTCAAAGCCGTTGACACGTGCGAACCATTAGGAGCTTGTGCATGCATGTAGAGGGACAAGAAGGAGGAGGAATTCAAGGTTTGTTGCATTCGTGGTTTCCATGCCGGTTCTCGCTTTTTTTTCCGTGACAACTTGAGCGCTTTTTTTTTTCGTGAAAACTTATCGCTGTTTCGTGTCGAACCGACTGAGGCTGATAGCGAAGGCTTGCAGCATGGACAACGGGTACTGGAAGTCCATGTTGAAGCAGTCCTTGCCGACCTTGCCCAGTTGCAGCAGCACGTGCTCCTGAGGAAGCGACACGGTGCCTTGGTCTTCGTACACGAAATCAGGGTACGACTTGCGGTACTGGTCGCGCATTTGCTCGCTCGTGGGCTCCGAGTGGACGAGCTGGAAGTTCTTGACGGACACGCACGTCGCGCGACTGCGGAAGTCCACGATGCAGGACGAGAGCGGGTCGTACTTGGTCTCGCGCTTGTGCAGGAAGACGAAGTTGGACGCGTCCATGACGTTCTGACCGCCCTGTTCACACACACAAGAAAACGCTCCGTGAGCTTGAGAATTACTGTAAGAGAACAAGACGGCCGCTCCACGTACTGCTGCTGTGATGTTGCGGACGTGTTCTTCCATCATTTGATCACGAGACAGAGGCCGCCATTCCAGATACCCTTGGCCGTCTTCGTGGATCGAAGGGATCACCACCTCCATTTTCCGAGGATACGGCTGCAGAGCACACACAAAAAAGCACACGTGAGCTGAGCTGTCTTCATCCTTAGACTATGGACACACATCATAGCACACTCGCCTTCTTAGAGTAGTGGTACCGAATCACTGCGAGCTCGGCTCGAATGCTTTGTCGGAGCTCGTCGTCCACCTCACAGTCCGAGTCCAAGTCCTCCGGGTTGTCGCCCTGGTCGTACAGAGAGTACTCCATCATGCTCGTAGAAGACCGCAACTTGCCAATGTACTGGTGACTCCGCATCATTCGAGAAAGGAACAAGTCGTCCCTGACTCGGAAACGCAAAGGTCAGTTGGTTTTTTTTTGCGTTCTCAAACTCACCTAGCAAACGTTGACGGACCTGTTCATGGAGATGACGTAGTGCGACGTGATGCGGCTGGTGGCTTTCTTCCTAGCGTACATGATCGGACGGCCGCTGGAGCTGTTGACTTCCAGCAGCAGCGTGTAAATAGGAGCGAGTTTGTTCGGTCCGCTGTCATTCCTCTCGATAAAACACTTGACGATCTGCCCGCGACCGCATTCCAGTGGACGCTTCACGAACTCTAGCAAGTGGTCGGGAATGTACGGCACGCTCTTCGGGTTGAAGAACTACATCCACAAGGAATAACGTAACACGTAAGTGAAGCTGCCGAGCACAAACAATGATCGTTCGAGGACGAACGTACCTGGGCCTGAAGTTTCTTGGGCTCGTCGTGCTTGCTACGACGTCTCTCCTTGCGTCTTTCGCGTGATTTCTCCCTGTCGCGGTCTCGATCTCGGTCTCTCTCCCTACTTTCTCGGCCGCTCTGGTCTTTCGTGCTTTCGTCGCTGTTGGAGCTGAGCTTGGCCTTCATTTCGAACGAGGAAGAGCGCGACTCGTCCTGTTCCCGGTCCTCGTGCTCGCTGCCAATGTGCTCATCGTCTCGAGGAGAGCGAGACCCCCGCTTCATCTTGCGCAGCTCGTCATAGATGTCCTCGTGAGTGGCGTTCCTGCGTAAAACGGCCTCGCCATCGTCCTTCTCTTCGTCAACGTTGTTCCCTTTGTGTTCGCTCCTAGCCTCAGCTTGGGAAGAGGAAGGACGACTTGCACTTGGTTTACGGGGCACATGCTTGCTTTCGAGGACAATCTCCGGGTCGTCTTCGTGCTCGACCGGTTTCTCCTCCTCCACTTTCGCGTCGGGCTTGCCATCTTCGAGGAACGGGATCTCTTCGACGTCTTCAAACGAGTCGTCGATGTTTGCAATAGGCCGCGACGTTTTCGAGTTGGCATTAGCCTCCGGCTTCGCTTCGGCTTCCGTCGTTTTGGACTCGCGCTTCTTCACGACGATAACCTCCTCCTCCGGTACGTTGAGGCGTGTTTGGCCGCTGAATTGCGCCGCTTTCCCCATCGTGGTCTTGAAAACGCCAGAGGTTTCCTTCTCGTTGACCGCAGGCATGCTTGTGTGCCGAGAGAGTTCTGCCTCCTCTTCGGACCCGCGGCTGCGCACTGACAACGCTGCTGTTGTGTCGTTCAGCACTTCCATCGTGCTCTTCATGACCAGAGGAGGCTTCCCAACCGGAGGCTTTTCCGTAGGAGGAGTCTTCGCAGGAGCAGTTGCAGGAGGACGTTGAGTTTGAGGCACAGGCTTGGGGGGTTTGGCTGCGGGGCCAGCCTTGACCGGAGGAGCTGCGGTGATCGGAGAATCGTCGCCTAGAATATCAACCGGAGCAGTTCTCGGCGTGAGTTTTGCTTCTGGCGGACCCCTAGCTGACGTCGGCGGGGAGCGTTTAGCATCCGGCTTTGGCTTCGGAGGACCGACAGGAACAGGCTTCGCGTCTCCTTTGCTTTCACCGTCCGGCGCTCGTGGGGTGCTGACAGGTTTTGCTGCTGCTTTGGGTGGTGCTGTCGATGGTGGAGCTCCTGTAGGATGTGGCTTTGTAGCTGGAGCCGTCGTCGATGAAGCTGGAGGCGCATTTGACGGCGGACCCATGGGTTTTGCTTGTCCTCCGCTCGGAGGTCCTACTTTCGCTTGCGCCGCCCCACTCGGAGGCGGGCCACCTGACGGAGGTCGAGCAGCTCCTCGGATCTTTGCTACGGATGCACTTGGAGCCCCTGCGCCTGGAGGAGGCCCATTGGGCGGCGGTAGCGCCGATTTCGATCGAAACGCTGCTGCTGCAGAGCCCCCAGCCTTTGGCGGAGGGTTCGACGGAGGTGGCAGCGTCTTCTTCTTCTGCGTAGCATCTCCACCCTGTGCGTAGATTAACATGGTACCTTTTGCTTCAGGCGTTGGGATTCTCTTCAAATTGTTGCAATTTTCAGTCACCTTTGCATCTGCGGGGGTGGATGAAGGTGGCGCCATCTTGGGTGGAGCTCTCACGACTCGAGGACTGTGTAGAGTACAAACCGGAATGGTTAGAACTTCCTGGTTTAACACTACAGCTGCGAACAGACTTACGTTGAGGCGTCCTTGCTCTCGTCGGACCCTTTCTCGTCGGCCATGATCGGACCTGCCGACTGCCTCGCTCTGGACTTGGTTTAGCCGTGCAGCGTGAGCTAGGGGCGGCCCTCAAAACCACTCGACGTAACGGACCGGAAGCGGAGACGCGAAACCTATTCGAGACTTCCGAGCCCTATTTCGAGTGGTGAGTTGAGGAGGGCAGCGAGCATGTTTCGTGTCCGTCATGTGTCAGCACGCAGCTTGCTTGAAAGGTTCAAGACCAGCAGCAAAGAACTACTGAAGGATAGTGAGCCGGTTGGCCGAACAACGTATTTTACATTGACGACATGTTTTACGTAGGGAAGTTGAAGCGAACAGCCCCTCGAGATCTCGCAGTGGCTACATTTGCGAAGAAAACTCAAGATTTGGTGAGAATCAAGCGCGACTTTGCTGCACGATCCAACGGCTTCCTTCCTTCAGCTGCCGTACGCTCGGTGTATAGCTCCGTTTACGCCTCGAGGCGACTTGACCACACAACAACAGGGACACCGTGGACACGTTACACCTCATCGTTTAACTAAAGCACGCGAGTGTTGTCTTAGCACGCTTGCTGTTAACGCGTCACACGTCCATTGATTTAATGTTGCAAGATAAAACACGCGCACACGAACTTTCTGTTGCGGAAGTGAAGGCGATGTAGAGCTTTGTCGTGTGGACCTCCTCGGATGAGCTACGCGATGTCGCGCGAGTCACTTGAGCGGAAGCGTCATCCTGGCAATTTCCATGCTGCCAGCACCGAATCTAAGTTTGTTAAGGAGTCAACCAGCGAGAGCCTGTGCATTGTTGCACTAACTGTTCCCGAAAAACCGAAAACCGAAAGTCCTACGGTTGGCAGGCTTAAATCGTCCGAATACCACGACCTAAGAACTACCAAGACCTCATTTTTTGAAACCCCGGACCCATGGCTGTAGGGTACACAAGCATCAAAGGCCCAAACTGAAGCTCAGTTGCCTGCATACAGTCCTGAGAGCCGACTCGTCGTTACATGTATCCCTTCTCAACAACGAGTGCAGGAATATTCTCGCGCGACCGCCAGCGCGGTCCTTTGGATCACTTCAGATGGGGAGAATGCGTCCCTGCGAGTTGAGGTGGACGCTCAGAGAGCCGCTGGGACCAGATAAGCCACGCATGGATGCAGTGGATCGAGCACTTGGTGAAGCTGCGAGCGAGACCGTTCGCTTGAATTGAGTAGTGACACGACTCGAGGGCTGACTCGGGGGCTATGATAGCAACCACGCGGTCTGACGCCCGAGACCGACTTATCTATGAGCGAGATACATAGCGTGTTCATTCGTGAGGACCGCAGCCTGAAAGTTGAAATCAAAAACAAATCCTGGCGAACTGTCCTCGAACTCTGCTGCAAAAACCATCCGTGGTCAAATTGAAGCGGCGTTGGCCCCCACCGAGATGTGTTCTTTCTCGCTTTGTGGGTCGTTACAACATCTCTAGGAATGGGTGCATTCTTTGCGTAGTTTCTCATTCATGTCGGGACGATCGTACCGAGACATGGTGCTTCCTTCTGTGTGTAAGAACCCCTGACGCTGTAAACTTTGTTCCTGTCTCCCTATTGAAAAGTATCTCGTGAAGTGCCGTACGGAGGACAGTTACAATGTACACGGCTGTAGGCACCATCCGCATTCGGTATCACCGTGCATCCTCGTCTCACATGCCCAACGCCAACCTCCAGAAAATCTGCGCAGGAACGTTCATCGACCTCACCGAGGTATTCGAAGTAACTGGCGTGGTGGGATCAAAAGATCTCTCGAACTCGGAGAGCGCGTCCTCCTTACCCGCAAAAACAAAAATGGCTTGTACGCACGCCAACGTGTTTGCCTCTCTCTCCTATTTACCTTGTTCCGACTCGGACTGCTGGGTACCATCCACAGACTTGCACGATGTGGCACGCCTCGACACTGCTCCAATGCCTAAGGTAGACAGTTAAGCGGACGTGTCCCGCCATCGTGGACGACTTGGGGTCAATAGCGTGGAATGGAGTAAAAAAAAAGAAAAACTCAACGCATTTTCGGTGGTAACGTTCCTTGAAAACTTGAGCAACGTGTTATTTAACCCGCACTGCCAGCACTAAACAATAAATTTCAATTTACTAGCGTCGACCAGCGAGGTCGGCGAGGGGATGAGCAAAACGCCGTCTTGCCAAGTCTTTGGAGACTCGCAAGTCACTCGAGCCATTCTTGATTTTGCTGTCGATAGCTCAACTCAATTCACGCCGCCATGAGCGTCGTCGTCAGTGTGGTCTAAGGCCTCGCCAAGATCTTCGAGTTGCGAGAAGCCATCCGCCACCAACGCCGCGTCAATCGACAAACGTATCTACAGTTGACGGAGATTCACGTCGAGCTGCAACTGCTGGAGCGCAGCGGACCCCTNAAGGCCTCGCCAAGATCTTCGAGTTGCGAGAAGCCATCCGCCACCAACGCCGCGTCAATCGACAAACGTATCTACAGTTGACGGAGATTCACGTCGAGCTGCAACTGCTGGAGCGCAGCGGACCCCTCCAAGACAACGCCACACTCCGCCGCAATGCCACCGTCAAGAAGTTCGCGCTTGCCGTGCACAACTTCTCGAGATATCTGCAAAAGTACAACGACTTGAACCGGTTCATCCGGTTTTTCAGGCGCAGCGAGATGGAGGATGAACGCCAACTCATCGTCTCTGAGATCGACCAACTCTTCCGCATGCTCGGCCTTGCAACGTCCGTGACGGTGATGAACGGAAACGCGTCGGCTGCCAAGAACGCTGCCAAGTTTCTCTCTAAGCTGGAAGACGTGCACGCAGACGTCAAACTCACTCACGAGCAAGTCCAAGCGGTTCTGCTGCAGCTAGTGGAGAAGCGCAAGAACGACGAGGCGGAGAAGGAGCTGGTCGCGCAGAAGCCGGTGCTGAAGCGGAGTCCTGCGCCCCATTTGGACAACTACTCGGTGCCTCTGCTCATGGAGACACTAGCCTCGCGTCAAGCTGCCGAGAAAGAACACGCTGAGCAAGGACAAGCCACCGACAAGGAACGAGCGTTGCTGACTCTGATTCGGAAGTGCGTGACGAGCAACAGTCGAACGCAAGTGTACCAAGCGGACGGGATCGGACTGTTCGCGCGCTTGATTCGAGAGGGGGACAGCTTCTTCACCGAGCTGTACGCGCTTCACTGTCTCAGTTGGTTCACGTTCATCTACTCCAAGATGAGCGACTCGGAGTTTGAAGTCCTTCGAGGCTGCATTCGAGAGGCCGCACAACCAGAAATCCAGTCCCTTTTGCACGGTCTCCAGTATGGCGACGAGCAAGAGAAGGAAGACGCGTCGATACTGTGCTCGTGTCTGGCAACACGTGGAGAAGGAGACCGACTGCGCAACGCTGGCGTATTGACGCCTCTCGTTGCCCTCTTGCTGAACGGTACTGCCAACCAAAAGCTGTGGTCGGCAGAGTCGCTGGGAACTCTGGCCAGCAACAGCGACGACAACTGCGTGGCGATTGCTCGAGAAGGAGCCGTCCAGCCGCTAGTGGAGCTCCTGAGGTCCGGAACGGACATGCAGCGGCAGGAGGCGGCGTACGCTCTCGGAAACCTGGCCGCGGACAATGACGAGAACCGTGCTACCATTTCACGGGAAGGGGCCATTCCTCCGATGGTGGCGTTCGTGAAAGCCGTGACCGACGCTCAAAACCAGTGGGCGGTGTACGCTCTGGGGGCGCTTTCGTTGAATAACGAGGCAAACCGCGTTGCCATCGCTCAAGAAGGAGCCATCCCACCTCTTGTTTCGCTCTTGCGATCGGGGACAAGCGCTCAGAAGCAGTGGGTCGCCTACACTCTCGGCAACCTCGCGTATAACGACGACAATCGAGGCAAAATCACGCTGGAAGGCGCCATCGCTCCGCTGGTGAACCTTTTGCAGCTCGGAACGGACGCTCAGAAGCAGTGGAGCGCCTACGCTCTGGGGAATTTGGCCTGCGATAACGCCGCGATCGTTGAAGCGATGGAGCTGGACGATGCCATCTTGCCGCTCGTGGATCTCGTTCGAACAGGGTCCGACGCTCAGAAGCAGGAAGCTGCCTACACGCTGGGCAATCTAGCTGCGAGCAATGACGGCAACCGCGACGAAATTGGTCGAGAAGGGGCGATTGCACCCTTGGTTGAGCTCCTGAGAACGGGGAGCGATGACCAGAAGCAGTGGGCGGCCTACGCGCTTGCCTGCATCGCCCAGAACAACGACGCAAACCGCGTTGCAATTGCCGCTGAAGGAGGTATTGCTCCTCTCGTGGCGCTTG
>JAGDFM010000527.1:0-24239 GCA_019155715.1 Phytophthora pseudosyringae
GGAAGTCGCCGGCACCAGTTTGCTCTCGATCGCGCCGACCGACCGAGATACGGAGAGCCCGCATGGTCTCCAGTAAAGCTCTCGCGGCCGATCTGCTTCAACGGCCCGCGCAACAGCGCGACAAGCTGGACACTCACTTCGAGAGCTGCGAGATTCATCTAGAAACTAATACGCGAGCACTTGTGTGAAGGGTGCTGCAACAACACTGTAGAAGTTCCTGCATATTTGTCAGCTACATTTGCAGGAAGTGATGACATGCAAGTGCTCCCAATTATGGCACCACTTGCCTTTTAAAAATACATGTACTGCATTATTAAAATAGTGCGTTGTCGTTGATTCGTACTACCGGTAGTACACCAACAAAATAATGCTAGTTAATTAACCATTTACTCGATCGTCTGCGACGTGTAGCTGGGAATACCAATAATTTATTTTTGCACGGCTTAATGTGGCACGAATGTTTGCTGAGGTTACGGTCACGCACGCGTTGAGGCTGTCCACACCCTCATTATTAGGGTATTCCAAATAAGCGTACTACACACTACATGTATTGTGCCTTTCAAGAATTCTGCCGTGATAATTCTGGCATAATTGTATGCTACGAATAATACATTGAAGTGGAAATAGTACTGCAATATTTGTATTGAATATCGGATTTTTATGTTAGCAGCAAAAACGTAGATAACTTATGCCCAGTACCGCCAAACGTTATTTGCATGCCGTACTAATTCAAACCATTTCAACCAGCCATTGCTGTCGACACCGAGGCAAAGCTGACAGCCAACCGCTGCCTGACGATCTTCTGCCGACCACACTGGCCCATTCTTCCTCAGTTTCCTATCTACCATGGCATCAACAACTACCTTCACCAACAAGCAAGTGTGCGACTTCTTTTTCAAGCCCGTTCTCGACCACCAGGATGAACCGACGACCTACTTTCGCTGTCGCTGCTCGAAACTCCGCAAGCACGACACAAAGACCGGCTACACAAACTTGATGAGCCACGTACGCGCTCAACATCCCGACTTTGCTGCTGAGATCGCCAGCAGTTGGCTTCACAGCGGCACCCTCATTGGTTCGTCGATAAGAAGAGCCAAACGCTCTATAGCTGGATCGATTGGGTCGTGTCATGCAACCTCCCTTTCAGCTTTCCCGAAGACAAGACGGTGGCGAAGTATACCGCTGTCTCCTCGATCGCCACCGAGTCACTCGAGAAGTTCATGGCGCTTCTGACGAACGCTCTCGAGGACGTCATCACTGACGTTCTCCCCCGTAGTTTGGGATTGGCCCCCTCAACTCCGGCTGCAGTGGTTGAGACAAGACACTTGGTTTTTGCCGACCGAGTGTTGAAGAAAGAAAACTGCTGCGCGAGCAGCCATGCGAGTACCCCGAGATTGTAGTGATTCCTCCTACGTATAATATGTGCGAGCTTTTCTTTAGTCAACTTAAGCATGTGCTCGGCAGCCACCACCAAGGACTGCTTCCGATCAACCTTGAGATGATTTTGTTTCTCAAGGTGAATCGCCACCTTTCGAGTGTCAAGACGGTGGCTGATGTGGTCAATTCAAGCAAGTAAGGAGCAGGTAGTGGGGTGATATTGCGCTTAGCAAGCGAAATAACGTATTTAATAATACCAAGAGCTCCCCTGCAATTACTGACTTCATTGAGTTACTTAAATGTCGTTGCAGTCGTATTTTCGGAGGGCCTAGTACGTATACTTCTCGAGCTAGTCCATATAACGGCCCTTATGCTTCCGCTTAGACGACGTACAGTGCAGAGACTATGGTATACTAGACCTCTTGTCGAGTTGACTAAGAAATTGGCATAACCGGGATAACCCGGGGGGGTCTGTATAGGATCCCGCTGGAAGACCTGACAGATGTTGACGCACTCGATCAAACGGGAGCACTCTAGTTCATCGCGATTTGGCTCATCTCTCCCGAGCGCATGATGTTCTAGGCGATAGTTTTGCTCATTCACCGCGTTTCTCGGTCTCTCTCGGACCCACATACAAGACCAAGTCAACACTACCGCGTCGGGCATCCGGAAACCGCCAATCCGCTCGAGATCGAGTCGAAGCTGTTCTATTGGAGCTACAGGAACGTCGCATTGAGCGGGAACAAGACCTCAACCAGTACTCCAATGCACCTCTACATGAGGTTGAGAACGAAGACACCGACACGCCAATAATGGACCCTTTTAGGGATCTCGGTGGCCCTGCTGCAATCAAAGACATGACGAACTTCTCTCTACGCAAGTTCAACGAGCTGTGGCTCACTGTCCGCGACCACTTTCGCATGAATTACAACGTGGGGCGAGGCAGGCGATCTGAGATCAAGCCCAAGGACGCATTCTTCATGACACTCGTTATGCTGAAAGAGGGAGCGGCGTCATCTTGTCGAGGGAGCTGTACGACGACGTGTTTCGACTGTGTGTGGGACTGACCAACGTGCACGTCTCCCACTGTCCGCTTCGGCGCGAAAATGGAGATTGGTACAGACGGTCTCAAAACAAGCTCATCGAACGCGGCATCAAGCTCAAACAAAAGCGCCGACTGGCTCAGGAGAAGTACAGGGCTAAGAAGAGACGGCGCCATGTATCCTCTTTGTCTGATTTAGGTGTGGAAGAGGATGCGAGTGAAGATCTCTCACACAGCTTAGACAAGCGTTTTGATCGCTGTCTAGGTAGTGTCCGAGATGCACGAGATAGCGGAGATGCTTGGATTTGACTTGATATTGTATTTTGCAGAAATGATGGAGAATCACGGGAAAAGCAGTAGCTACCCCCGAATTGATTGTTCCTTCACAGACACTTTTGTCACCCATGTGCTATACCATTTTATGCTAAGTCCAACGTGCAATTCGGTGAAGATCTGGTATTTGGCTGGTTGCAAACTAACTAGTTAAACGACCTACTGTATGTAAATCGGAGAAACGTACACAAGCGTGGACGTTCAAACCTAAAACTGCACTTAGTATAATGTATCAAACTGGTCCCTGCTGGAGGACGAGGAGGAGATGGGGTGGTCTGGGGTTGGCGGGGGGAAGCAGAAGCGCTGGTCTCCCCGACCAAACTGATGCTTGGCTGATATTCCCTTTATTAATTGGTATCCCCTCTAATATGATATGTCTAATGATAGTTCTGCCGTACTATCTGAAACACACATCCCTCCCAAAAAGGATAACTGTCATTTTCTGTATTGTAGAGACAACACCCTATCGACGTCAACGTCTTACCTCGGGAGTTGGTGCTCTTGCTGCGGCTTGGAGAAACGAACCGTGGTTTACCAACTCCTCCTTGATCTCACAATGCAACTTACCTGCTCGAGCCCAAGTCCCATCCTTCAGCACGCCCACGCCGCTGACCCGCACGTCTTCATCATCGCTTCTCGGGTCGTTCTCGTGTCTTGTCCCACTTGAGCTGCTCCGGCACCCGCCGAGGTCCTGCGATGGAGCGATCACGCCAGAATGCTCCACGTTCCAGAGGGCGTCGATCGTCCCGTTCTCGACTCTCGGATCGAGCGTCCCGAGCTACGGCTCCGCGTAATCCACTGCAAACCGCATTGTCTCGGTGCTGCCACGTCTGGTTAATCACCGACCGAACGGGCGACTCGGTGAGCACGCGCTCGCACTACTTCGTCCAGTACATCGTCAGTTCTGGTCGCGTCGAGTCAAGCTGGAGCTGCGCTGGATGATCGTCTAGGATGGGTTCTCGGAGTATTTGGTCCTGGTGGACGACTTCAAGCGTCTTGGAGCGGTCCGAACCATTGCTGAATACTGTTTGTCATGCGATGACCCCTTCGCACTGGCGATGGGGGACCGCCTTGGAAATTTCCGCGGTTCGAGGCCCACGAGAACCAGTCGGGGATTCCGAAACGGTAGAGCACTTCTACGCTGAGCGCGCAGCGCGCCTCCAGCCGATCCCTGACCGAGGTGTGGTGTGAAGCACTCTACACACGTCCCCCCGGCGCTTTAACAATGCGGTTCGTGTTGTTGGCGGCCGAGAGATCTGCATGGACACGGTCGCCGTCAACCAGCACTAGACTGTGTCCAGCGGTCCCGAGGTAGTTCTGATGCTGGAGTATCTGCTGCTGGCGCCCAGCTTTTTCCTTGTAGCTGGTATACTCCATATCCGACGCGTATGTCGCACGCGATCATCCTGACGATCACTGCTGCTGGTCGCTATGCGTCAGACGCGGAAGCAACATGTGTCCCGCTCGTGGAGTTTTCGTTTGCGAGTCTAGGTGGGCTGCAGTTTGTTCGCAGTGTGGTGGCCCGCGTGTGAAGCTAGCTCCAGAGGGCGAACTATGATTCTCCATAAAACTCCAATATATCTTCTTTGAATCCTTGAACATTGTCTTGGAAGTGGTCTTGTGTATATGAAACCCAAAATAACCAAAATTGAGATCCCGGGTTTGTCGAGCTGGAATTAGCGATTTTTGGGTCATGGTTTTGTATACCTCCTGCATAGTAGTTTGTACGGTTATCCTGCCGTTGTCTCGAGATGTCGCCGTGTCCTCTGAGCTACGCTATCGTCTGGGCTTCTGTCCGCCGTCGTTTTCTTGATCGCTTGGGTCTCTTGGTTTAGAATACTTGAATGCGTCCTGTAAATTGATGTGGGTTCTCGAGCGGTTCTCACATCGCCTTCGCCTCGCCCACCCGCGAATGAGATACTACACGGCTCCGTTGCGCTGGCGCTTATCGGTGCCAGCCTCCACGATCTGGTCAATCCTTCCGTCGTGTAGAATACCTTTTGGTGACGCGAAAGTCGGGATGGAATCTCATGCGGCATGAGCAATCCGGTGTTGAACACGGGATGGAGCTTGAGTCCGGGTAGAAAGCTAAACTCGTACGCGTGTCTGTGAACCTTGCGTACCACTGAGTATGATCCGGTCCACTTGAGACCTAGCTTGCGCGAGCTAGAGAACCCGTGTGCGCCGTATCGAGGTTCTTGGCGCTGAGGTACACTTGATCGCCAACCTCGAACTCTTGTTACTGGCGCCCACGGTCGTACGCCATACGGGCTTGAACATTCTCCAACGCTTCTTGACACCGACATAACACTGCCTCTTGGTGCTTGGTGAAAAATCCATTGTAATAGAGCGCCACCGCTCATCTGGAATTTGCAGCAGCTCCATGAGTCCCTGTGTCTTCGACAGGCGAGGCCTGTTTCGTCGGCAGCTCGCGCTGTCCTTGATGCACTTCTTGGTCGTGCGCACCATACCAGTCAACTCGAAGCTTCATGTATGTGCGTTCAGTTCCTGGATGTCCACCGTGGTTGGAATGATGAAGCTCTACGATGATGCGTTGTTTCAGCGCCACAATGTTCGGGGCGACGATCCATGGTTTGTATTTCATCGTACTGTGACACCGGACAAGTAACTTTTCAGCAAAGTCAGGCCTGTACTGCTTTTCCGACCCACCTCACTTACGTGAGGGTTGATCTCGCATCGTGATCGCGCGCAGGAACTCCCGGATGACCTTGTCCTTTCGCGTGTATCCAGCAATGACAACCTGGATCAATTAAGTTGTGGGCTTAATCTCTGCAACACAAACCTGGTAGTTTTTCTCGCTAAAACTGGGCACTAACAAGTCGTTGAACTCCTTGGTGTCCGGCTTGAGATCGGCTCGTCGACTGAGAGCATCCGCGATGCCATTCTTGACCCCCGGTATATACGTGAAAACCGGTTGATACTCCGCGAGAATATCATTCCAGCGAGCAAATCTTCGGTTGGCCACCTTCTGCTGGAAGATTCCTTCGAGAATGTTTTGGTCCGTCTCGATCATCACGTGCTGGTCTAGGCAGTAGATTCGAAACGTGGCTGAAGCATTGTCGATTGCAGGTAGCTTGCTGCTGGGTCGGGTACCTCAACTCTGCTGGCTTCGTCTTCCGGTTCGTGAACCACCGATAACATGGAACAACACATCTCCCACAGCAAACTGGCTGGCATTAATCCACAAATGGATCCGCTGAGTGAAGAGTGGTAAATGCGACAGTCGCTTCTTAAGCTCCTTGAAGTCCTTGAGCTGTAGAGCATTGAACGCGAGCTTGGAGCTCCGTTGATTTTTTTTCAGTAGCGTATATAGTGGTGCGGTCAGCTCTGCGTCGTGCTGGCAGAATCATATCCAGTTAACTGAGAAGCTGCTCTTGTGTCCGCGGCATAGGCCAATCTCGAATTGTCTACACATTGTCAGGATCAATGTGAACTCCGTTCCGTCCTATGAAATCACCCAGACATGGAATCTCCTCGACACATGTGTGGAGTAGCGCCCACTCGTAAATCCGCCAAGTCATCTTCGCACAAACCCGTCGCGTCCTTTGTGCAGACTGCGTCGGGTATTTTCCCGGTTCTTGAGTAGCGTATATCTGGGTAAAGTGAAGCTCTAGCGGTGTTGTCGCTTGAACCTCGAAGAGTTGCTCCCGACGCAGCGTGGATGGTCCTCACCCTGCGTCTCTCTTGCTCTGACGTCCTGCTCGTGCGCAGCGGCGTCCTCCTCTCTCTATCTCTCCTCGGTTGCACGGCGTCATCGGGTCAGCGCGGTTCTTCGTCGTTGGGGTCGCGTTATCGGGCGGCTCCTGGACGGTATTATTTAACGTGTCCCTCCTAATGAGCACGGGGTTGCGGGTTTGAGTCACCAAGCCAACTAGCGCCGGGGGCCGCGTTATCGTGGCAGCTGTACTTGCCGACGCTGGAAGGTTCTTGAGGACGAAGGCTTGCGTATCTCAAAGAATATTCGGGACTGATCGCCTTACTCTATCATATATTTCCCTATCAACTGCCTACTTGAGGTTCTGGTGGCTTCCCGTTATGCACCCATCGACTTACTTGAAGCTCTCACATCCTCCCATTGTATACCCATCGACCTGCCATACTTGCGCGTCCCGTGTTGACGTAAACCTTGGATCAGGCCCTGGATCGGGTTGTCGACCGGGACCTAGATCGGGGTCAGGATCTGGATCTTGGATCGCGATCCTGGTCCGTAGATCGGTCACATAGACGGACCACCTCGATCCGATATCCGACGAATCTCCGATCGAACGTTTCCCGTGGGTCGCGTGTCGCTCGTTTCCCCTCGATCTTGTTCGCTTCGGCCACCCCGCATGTCTCGCGCCATTCTGGCTTCTCGTCAGAGGCTGCTCTACCACATATAATTCACTTCTGGCAACTTCACGTAGAGTTTGTTCTTCTTTCAAGATCTCCAATACGTCGCGAAGGGCTCGCAGGTACTCTTCGACTTCGTGACCATGTAATATATGTATATTATAGTATCGTTGAATGAACGCGTGTGTGGTAGATTCTTGAATCGGGATGACGTCAGCCGATGCCTCGTCGCAGGTGCATTGCTGACACCCATCGGTGACACCAAATACTCGTATAGCCCGCTAGGTGCTTAGAATACCACCATGTTGTGAAGGAGACTTTGTCAATGACGCACTGTACTCTTGGTCGAACGATGAGGACGAGTGGAAAGCAAAAGAGATCAAGATAGCACGAACTGCACGTCAAAAAGAGTCTGTGAAGAGAAAGAAGCTTGAAAGGGCAGCAGCAATGAAGGGTGATCCGCACACAGAAGATGCAGCAAACAGCGCCGAGAACGATGCCGAGGCAATGGATACCAAACAGCAGCCAGCCGAAGGAGATAGTAGTGGTAGAGATGAGGCGGCTATGACAAAGGCGACGTCGTGACTCCAGCGAATTCCAGGCCCTGTACGGTGTTTTGTTGTAGGTAAATCAAAATGATTATTGTACCCGTCGCTGCTAAATTCGAAATTACACACCTCTTTTTTTTAATTTGACACTGATAAAAAGAATGTATTACTATCAGGAAGCAGAACTAGGACTTCAGAATAAGCGCAATCGCTTCGCAGGTCCCATTTACCCCAAAACGAGTCATAAAAAATATCAAGTTTGGCCAGATCGGGAGGCAACACTTTTTTTCAGCCTCTATGGCTGAATGGACTTTTGTGAAGAGGGTCCTCTTTTCGATGGTGTGCCCAGTTCACAAATTAATACTATTGTGCCTTTCACCCCTTTTGGCCGATCGGACTTGAATAACTATCTTTTACTCAAGAGGATTAGGTTCAACACAGCAAATTATGGTTGCTTACCTTGGAAATAGACATCTCGTCAAATCACGGCGGAAGCTCTCGGCAAGGCCTTGCAAGCCCCTGCCAAGCCCCGATTGGCAGGTATGTTTTCAGCCATTCGGTACTATTGATCGGAACACGCACTTTCAAGAGTAGCTCCCACGAAACGATCAACCCTTAGGTCACACAACGAAATATGTTTCAAATCCTAAGACTAAAGTCTTACACAGGACTAACCAACTACCTCCGAAAGTCATGCGAAGGTCCGGCAAAATGACAGAAAGACACAATACATGTACTAGTATTGTGCCTTTCACCTATTTTGGCGGGCAGGCAGTTATTAATCATTATGGCGTAATTAGATCCATAAATAGGTTACCTACTCTGATTTAGAGCTACTTATGTCTAAGATTGTGAGGTCTCCCCTACACCTTTGACTAGCATTTGCAACCTCACACTGTGAGGGTTAATGTGAGTCTCAGAGCCCGAATGGCGGGTAGCAAACCGCCAAGCGCCCACGTGTTGCTACCTCGCTATCGCCTAGATAATTTTGCCCACGGTCGTGCCTCCAGAATTAATCCACAATTAGCATGGGAATCGACACTGATACGTACTGTACAAGGGTCTCCGCGATATCTAGTGGCGATGAATGCAGCAAAACACGCGATTATTTTGCTACTGCTCTACTGTCTAGCTGACGTTGATCTTGGCAACTAATTCAACGTGTCCTCCGGCCGAGGAGCTGGGAATCCACATGACCATCGAGCCACCGCCAGACCCTGCAATTCCAAAGAATCCTGGGCGCCAGCGGTCGAAGTACATGGCCTTGTTCTGGAGAGTGGCTACCGTTGAGCTCCAAGTCGCCGTTGCACCGCTCGGCACGTTCACTTGGTCGATGCTTTCGCCAGTGGAGTGAATTACCACAGTGACATCCTCTGTATCCGAGCTGTCAAAGACAACATTGACGATGCCATCTCCAGCGTGCGTCCAGATGCCATTACTACCTGCAAATGCATCGCCTTCAGTGGTGAGTGCAAGTGCGTGTGGCAGGGGTCCATCATCGATCTCGCCCACAAAGGCAGTGGGGCCGCAAATGGGTTGAACGTACTTCCCGAACATGGATGCAATCCCCGTAGGATCAAACATGGCGATGACGTCCAGGCCCATGTCGGCCACCTTGGCAATGTAGTTGGCCACTGATAGAGCCTTGTCTTCCTCGTCGTCCGCCACGTCGATGAGGTCGTCCGTGATCATACTGAGCGCCGTTCGGATCTGGTCACGAACTGTATAGGCGTCTTTTGTGATGTTCTTGATGCAGTTGTTCGTCACTATCGGGATTTCGCGAAGAAAAAGCTTCGAGCTGCTGAGAGCTGCTCGGATCCCAGTAGCAGTTGCCTCCGCGTCGGCCTCTTTGATTGCAGCCACCGCGTGAGAAACCTTATTGACGACGGATTGCAACTCCGTACCGCAGGTTCTGCCCGCCTTGATGACGTTCAGGAGCGCTTGGGTATCGTCCGTTGCAAGCGCTGCTACGGATTCGCCAGCACCAACCGCCTTGATGAAGGTCATGAATGTGTCGACGCTCAAAAGTGGCGAACCTTGTTCCACCACGGCGATGAGCACTTTGTCGACAACGCTCATAATGCGAGCAGCTACATTCGTGAAGTCTGTGGGCTCGTCCAGACCGAGGCAGACGCTCACGGCAGTGGGGAGATCCCGGATGACGATGTTGGAGTGGTTTAGCAGCGAAATGATCTGCTCCTGAGTGGAGTTCGGGTAGCTCTTCTGTAACTGGTCCGCATACGACACAGCGTCTCCAACCGTGGCGAAAAACTTTTGGCCACACTTTACCCCTTGCTGGACGCCTGCACTTGCCGTACTGAGCTGGCCAAACACGCCCGATCTCGCGGATTTCAGGGCAGCGTTGGCCATCGCTTGGATGTTCCCGATGACGTGGAGAACACAGTCACCGCTTTGCTGGATGCATTCCAAACCACACTCGACGGGGTAGTTCAGCGGGCACTCGGCACGACAGGCGCCAACGTTGTCGAAGTCGTAACCCACGGAGCAATCGGTGGAGACGTAAGTCTTGCGATAGCAACCGCTGTCAGTCGGGTCAACCATCCTCACCCAGTTGGGCAAGAAGGACTCGGGTGTCGTCGTCACAACTGCTGCCATCTGCGACGGCGAGAGGACACTGCCACTGCTATCACCCTCGCCGTTGACACTTCCACTCCCAAGAGCTGCCAACAGCCCTAGCGTCTGGAGCAATATTACTGGCATCCACGCTTGCATTTCTTGGTGTCTTGGAGTTGATCTTCGTTGCTCGGAGCAAATGGGAGAATGGGTGAGCTTTTGGCTACGACCTTTACTGTAACAAGTGTGCAAGCGGGCAAAAGGTCTGGTCTGGGGGCAACGGTGCCCTGTCAACAAAACGCAGTTGCTGCAACAAGTCTGGTGTATCATAGTCCAGTCATTTGCGATCCGAAGACGGTTGACGTTCAACATGACCATCGAAAGCCCTCCGGGAAAGTATAAAAACTGTGTTCAATGCGGTGGCAGGCATTCCGCATCTCGCTGATGTGCCTCTTTCGGACAGAAAACTACCGCTGAGTGCGATGTGCGGCGGGAAGCAGGCAGGTCAAGTCATCGGGAAAAATGGTTGAAGACTACACATACTCACCGAGAGGTCAGCTACTGCGGTGAAGGTGTACAACGCAATGTAACCGAGATAACCCAAATAGACACTGCCATATCAGAGTCTGTCGGAAAAAAAAAAAACAGTAAAAAGGGTAATTTCGAGTCAAATGCATATGATAAATATTGATCGGGACATCGATAAACTGAGTAACCTTTCAATAATAACTACACCGCATCGATTTGTCGGCTTGTACGAAGTAACCATTTCGTGAGGTACACTCAGGGGTTCATATTCGCCCCCTTTACGACGATATCACTGATCATCATCCACTTGCAAAAGTAAATGTTTCCTGTATGCTTGATCCTGATACACGTATTTGTATCATGTGATCCTGTAAGACTAAGTATGAATGAGTAAAGTATCTGCCGGTAGTCGCTCCTTGCTCTTGCTCATATGTTATTGTCGCTTACTTGTCAGTGACAGGCTTTCACTCAACAAGTAATTGTACTCGGGCCAGTGTGCTTTCGTAATGTACATCATAAGCATGTGCGCAGTTTATTTACATACAAGTCAACTCCATCATCGTTTGGTGCTGGGCTGTCTTTCCCATCCATTTCCCCGCTGAGCTCAGATGGTGCGTTGGTGGTTATCTCTAGCCGTTTGCCAACAGTCATATGACACAGTGTAATTTTACCGCGGCTTCTCTCCACAGCCCCTGTGGGGGTTTCGTTCGAACACTTGATCGATTAGCCAACAACATTGCACGTAGCCAACGACATTTTACTCAGGTGAAACTAAAAACACGTATTAGATATTATATCACCGGGCATCAACCTAGCATCATTGGTGTATCAATGATCCTGATCCATGGTCTGCTTTGGTATCTCTCTAATCCTGCTACAAGTATTGGATCATATCGGATCAACGGATCAATATGTATCAATGGTGAATAAAACCCCCTGGGTACACTATCCAAAGCTGCACACGGCCAACACTGAGCTTAGCAAGTGGATGCGTAGTGACGGAAGACTGCTTTAGAGCCTTGTGTGTTTGCCAGCGCAAGGGACAGCAGCAGCAACTGAAGGAAGAAGTAGCATCTGATAATCGCACTTCGCGACAGGTTACCTACCAAACACTTCGGTCATTTACACAGCGACTCTTTATCTACGCAAAGCCTGCAAAGTGTTGTCGAGATCCATGAATCTAAACTATCTATACGAGGAACAGCAGCAGAGGCAACAGCAGCGTCGGCTTGCTTATCATCACCAATCATCAAACGGGGAAGGCTGCATCCCTGTATTGCTCTAGTGCATCCCTCGGACTCCATGGACAACAATAAATGTCGATAATACATGCATTGTCCTAGTAGAAGCACCGAGTAGGCCTTGGCCCCCCTCAGAGTACACGAGTTTCGGACGCCGAGTTGGTCTCTGGTCAACTGGCACATCTCAATATGTAGTAGACGCTGATCGCCGTACTAAGACCCCATAAGGCGCTATGGCCAACAAAGGCCCCAACTCACCCCCAACGCTACGGCACTATGAGCCTCTATGTCACCCCGTCAAGTCCAAGCCACATCACCAACAGGTGCCACCCGTACCCCACTGTGAATGCTGCCAGCGAGACTAGCGGCGGATTCGAGACTCGTAGCACCGCTGGGCGCAAGGGCTCCGGCTGGGGTCCCAGGTCTATGGTCATAGTGTAGATCGACAACCCGACCGCCCCCATCCCGACCAACGACGGCAAAACTATGAACTACCCCGCCAAAAAATGGATCGGAGCTCTCGCTATCCACTGCAGCAAGTGAACAGGTTGGCGACGACCCGGGTCAACAAAACAACCCGGTGCTCGCAAATCCTAGTATTATGCATGGCTATTTTTCAATGCAGTTACATAGGTTATGCTCTATTATCTAAGCACTCCTTTGGTGTATTGGTTGTCGTGGCCGTGTTGACGGTGGCGTCATGCACTGATACTCGAAGTGGGAACAGTTGACTTCGGAGGCGCAATACTCGCTGCTCCAGGCGAGCTGGTACGCACGGGGCTGAAGTAGGACAAGATTGGCGGGTTCCTGACATGGAGGTAGTGTTTTCGAGGACGACCTATTGCACGCTGCATGGACCACCCGCGCCACCTGAACGCCGCTGCTGCACGGTCTGAGAGGAGCTGGACATCCTGTCGGTCGAGCTAATGTTGGTGTGGGCGGGCTCGCCTCTTCCAGCAACAAAAAATTAACTCCCTCGGGGTTCTTTTTTTTGCGACGACCCGGGTCGTCGCCAACCTGTTCAAGTGTCGTCGTGAACGCTTGTGTCTGGCTGGCCAAGAGCTCTTTGCCAGTTGAACGGCGTTGTGTAGGAGCTGAACACCATCTTCCCACACTGCACCCAAGAGCAGATCACATCACTGACTGGAGAAAATCTATTACAGCAGTGTCACCCGGAACCTGCCAAACCTCTGGCTTGGCCCGCACATTCCCACGGAACTACATCGACCAGAGACTGTTCTGTTGTCGTGAACAAAGTGGTCATCGAAGTTCCCTCACTTGTAAACCTCAACACCTTCACGAACTGTATCTAGAAGATTGAAATCCGCGAAGTCTCTTGATGCTGCAGTCACTAAAACTGTATACATGGACTGTACTGTATACCACTTTCAAAAATACATTTATACACAACGTAACCCTGAGCCCTAGCAAAACAAACGTTTTACAGGATCCGGTACGGTGTACCCATTCTCCTTCACCAGTAGTCCTTGGCTGGCCAGCAGCGCCATCCAGCAGCCACACGCGCACCCCGCCACCTTCCTCGTGTGCGTTTCGACGATGCAGAGCGGGCGCGTGGTCGGCCGCGGCGAGCGGCGCAACCCGCTGGTGAAGCAGCTCGTGCTGGAGAACGACCGGCCGGCCAAGATCAGCCACCTGAATTTCGGGCTGCTCTCGGACGTGGACATGATGCAGATGTCGGAGCTGCGCGTGCACTCGAAGGACCTGTTCAAGGTGCAGACGCGCGAGCCGGCGGTGGACGGCGTGCTGGATAAGCGGCTGGGCGTGTCCAACAAGAAGGACACGTGCGAGACGTGCCACCTGAAGCTGTCGGACTGCGTGGGGCACTTTGGCTACATTCAGCTGGAGCTGCCGGTGTTCCACATTGGCTACTTTAAGGCCATCACGGAGATCCTGCAGAACATCTGCAAGAGCTGCAGCCGCGTGCTGCTGCCCCCGGCCGAACGCGAGACGTTCCTCCGCCGGATGCGAGACCCCAAGGCCGACGTGCTGCGGCTCGTGGGGCTGCGCAAGAAGATAGCTACATTGTGCAAAAAGACCATCAAGTGTCCGTACTGCGACGCCATCAACGGCACCGTGCGGAAGGTCACGAGCACCACGCTGAAGCTCGTGCACGAGAAGTTCCGCGCCAAGGCCACCCACGACCTCCGGAACGTTTTCGTGGCCCAATTCGCGGAGGCGCAGGCCAATAACCCCGAGATCGGCGCCCACTTGCCGAAAGCTCAGGAGGACCTGAGCCCGCTGGTGGTGCAGCAGCTGTTCAAGGAGATCCCGGACCAGGACTGTGAGCTGCTGTGGCTGGACGCGGACGGCGGGCGGCCCGAGAAATTAATTTTGAGCTCGGTGCTCGTGCCGCCCGTGTGCATCCGCCCGTCTGTAGCCATGGACGGAGGCGCGGGAAGCAACGAGGACGACATCACCGTCAAGCTGCAGGAGATCGTGCAGGTCAACTTCGCGCTGCGGGCGGCGCTGCAGAAGGGCGCGTCGCTGAAGATGGTCATGGAGGACTGGGACTTTCTGCAGATTCAGGTCGCGCAGCTCATGAACGGGGACACGCCCGGCTTGGTGAAGCCGCCTGGGGCCAAGACCGGCATCCGCGGGCTGTGCCAGCGGCTCAAGGGCAAGCAGGGGCGTTTCCGTGGTAACTTGTCGGGAAAGCGCGTGGACTTCTCGGGGCGCACCGTGATTTCGCCCGACCCGAACCTGCGGATTGACCAGGTCGGCGTCCCGGAGCATGTAGCCAAGACGATGACGTACCCGGAGAAGGTGACGCGCTACAACATCAAGAAGCTGCGCAAGTGCGTGGTGAACGGACCCAACGTGCACCCTGGAGCCAACGTCATTCGCATTGAAGGCCAGAAGTTCACGAAGAACCTTTTGTACGGCGACCGCGCCAGCCTGGCCGACGAGCTGAAGATCGGGGACATCGTGGAGCGCCACATGGAAGACGGCGATATCGTGCTGTTCAACCGCCAGCCGTCGCTCCACAAGATGTCCATTATGTCTCACCGCGTCAAGGTGATGCCGTGGCGCACGTTCCGCTTCAACGAGTGTGTGTGCTCCCCGTACAACGCTGATTTCGATGGTGACGAGATGAACATGCACCTCCCGCAGACGGAGGAGGCTCGCACGGAGGCTATCACGCTCATGGGTGTGGAGCAGAACCTGATCACGCCCCGCAACGGCGAGCCGCTCGTCGCGGCCACGCAGGATTTCCTGACAGCTTCGTACCTGCTCACCCAGAAGAACATTTTCTTCAACCGGGAGCAATTCTGCCAGGTGATTTCCATCATGAGCGATGCGAACGAACACATCGAACTTCCTCCCCCGGCTATCGTGCTGCCCGTGCGGCTCTGGACGGGTAAGCAGGTGATCAGTCTCTTGATCAAGCCCAACTCGCAAACGAAGGTGCTCGCGAACCTGGAGCTCAAGGAGCGCAACTACACGAACAACAAGTACATGTGCTGGAAGGATGGTTACGTGTGCTTCCGCAACAGCGAGCTCATTTGCGGCAACCTGGGCAAGAAGACGCTGGGCGACGGCAGTAAACAGGGTCTGTTCTACGTGTTGATCCGCGACCACGGATCCCACGAAGCCGCGCGCTGCATGAACCGTTTGGCGAAGCTCTGCGCGCGCTGGCTTGGTAACTTCAAGGGCTTCTCGATTGGCATCGACGATGTGACGCCGTCGGAGGAGCTCGCGAAGGAGAAGGAGAAGCTTCTGCAGGCAGGCTACGACGCTGCCAACAACTCGATCGCGGACTACAGACGTGGCAAGCTTTCGCTCAAGCCTGGCTGTGACCCCATTCAGTCTCTGGAGAGTGAGCTTAACGGTCTGCTGGGTAAGCTGCGTGAGACTGCTGGTGCCGAGTGTATGCGCACGCTGCCGTTCCACAACAACCCGCGTATTATGGCCGAGTGTGGATCGAAGGGAAGCGCTCTAAACATCTCCCAGATGATGGCATGTGTGGGTCAGCAGTCCGTGGGTGGCAAGCGCGTCCCGGAGGGCTTCGTGAACCGCACGCTGCCTCACTTCCTGCCGCACGCCCTGCACGCCAGCGCTAAGGGTTTCGTTGCGAATTCGTTCTACAGCGGGCTGACTGCCACGGAGTTTTTCTTCCATACGATGGGTGGACGTGAAGGTCTGGTCGATACTGCTGTGAAAACCGCCGAGACGGGTTACATGGCTCGTCGGCTCATGAAGGCCCTGGAGGATCTGTCGTGCCAGTACGATCAAACCGTGCGCAACTCGGAAGGCTCCGTGGTGCAGTTCACGTACGGTGACGACGGACTGAATCCAGCATACATGGAAGGAGACGACCGACCCGTGGACTTTCACCGCCTGCTGGAGCACATCCGCAACACATTGCCCGACCGTGAGTCTCCGGCGCTGCTTCCGTTCGAGCTTCGTCGTCTGGGCAAGCAGGTGGTGCAGCGCCCGCAGTTCCAGGCCATTCTGCCGACGGGACGCAAGTTTTTGATTGAGATTGAAGAGTTCCTGGGCTCCGTCGCGAGCGAAATCGCGGCGAACCGCATGGGCTGTGGCATCGAGTCGATGGACAAGGAGGTGAAGACCTACGCGTCCAAGCTGGAGAAGGCATTCGACGACGACGAGGCGGCCAGCGTGCTCAAGACCAAATCGGAAACTGGCGAGACGAAGAATGAAAAGAAGATTCAGATCTCCACGAAGCTGGAGAATCTTGCCCAGCCTCCTGGCCGTCGTCGCCTGGTGAAACCCGACGCTGAGTCGGATGATGATACGGAGGACTCGGATGAAGACATGAACCTCGACCTGACCGCCTACAAACAGAAAGGGCTGGACAAGGTGGGTCTGCCCGAGTGGGAACACGCTCGCTTCAAAACCGCGAAGGCTCGCACCGAGTGGTGCAAGCGCGCAGGCCAGGACGGCACCAAGGAAAAGGAAGAGGCTGCGTGGCTCCTCTCGCACAATGTCTGCCGCATTACGGCGAAGCAGGTGGAGAAGCTGCTCGAGGTTTCGCTGTACAAGTACTACCGTGCTGGTATGGAGCCTGGTGAGGCCGTGGGTGCTGTTGGCGCGCAGTCGATTTCGGAGCCTGGTACCCAGATGACGCTGAAGACGTTCCACTTTGCTGGTGTTGCAAGTATGAATGTGACGCTCGGCGTGCCGCGTCTCAAAGAAATTATCAATGCCTCGAAGGTCATCAGTACTCCCATTATCACGGCGGCCCTGGTGTGCAAGACCGATGAGCGTTCGGCGCGTATCGTGAAGGGCCGTATTGAGAAGACGACGCTGGGCGAGATTGCTGTGCACATCAAGGAGGTGTTCGCGCGTGACCAGGCGTACCTTTCGGTGAAGCTTGACCTGGCCGCCATCGAGCAGCTGCACCTGAACATCACGGCGCACTCTGTGCGCAACAGCATCCTGAACGCCGTGGGCGTGGGTCCGCGTGGCGTGCTGCGTCTTCTGAAGGAGCAGCACGTTCTCCTGAACGCGCGCTGCCCCGACAAGCTGCGTCTGCTCGCGCCGCCCAACTACAAGGGCGCGAAGGGTGACACGCGTGGCGCGTACTTCGCTTTGCAGGCGCTCAAGGCTGAACTGCCCGGCGTGATCGTGCAGGGTATTCCCACGGTGAACCGAGCTGTGATTAACTACGAGGAAGTGCAGGACGCGAACGCGGCCAAGTCGCTCCACTTGCTGGTGGAGGGGTACGGTCTCGCCGAAGTCATGGGCATCCCGGGCGTTGACGGGCTTCACACAACGTCGAACCACATCGTTGAGGTGGAGAAGACGCTTGGTATCGAGGCTGCGCGAGAACTGATCAGCTCCGAGGTGAACTACATCATGAGCGCGTACGGTATCGGTATCGACAGACGTCACTTGATGCTGTTGTCGGATATCATGACGTTCAAGGGCGAGGTGCTGGGTATCACACGCTTCGGCATCGCCAAGATGAAGGAGAGCGTGCTCATGCTGGCGTCCTTCGAGAAGACCACGGACCATCTCTTCGACGCCGCGGTCCACTCGCGTACGGACGCCATTGTGGGCGTCAGTGAGTGTATTATCATGGGCATTCCGATCCCTCTCGGCACGGGCATTTTCAAGCTTCTGCGCCAGGTCGACAAGCCGCGCGTGCAGCAGCGGCGGCCACTTCTTGCCGGCCTTTAGATGCAGCACGAGCACGCTTAGACACAAACTAAGGAGAAGAGGATTCCGTAGTCTTTGCTGCCTGCTTCCTACTTAAAACTGTTTTCTATTCATGCCTGTGTTCTTGAAACTTCGTAGTGTATTGGAGTGTATTGAGTGTTCCACGAGGAAGAGAAGAGGGGATCGAGTTGATCCCTGCGAGAAAGATGGTTCTCTTCTGGTTCCAACAAATCTGCTCCAGTTTCGAAAATGAACCACTAAGGTACCAGCATTCACCCAGGTTACGGTTCAGCTGTATTGTGGTGCTGGCGGTATTCCTTCTTCTGGGCTCGTCGCTTTCCTCGCCCCTTGCGCAGTAGGTCGTTTGCGAGTCGCTCGAGGATCTGGTGGAGAGTAAAATGGGGTAGCGAGCACTCTCCTCGAGGCTTTGAACAATGGACCGGCGCGTAGACGTCGGCGCTCTTCGGTGGAGCCTTGTCTTCGCCACAGAACGCGTAGTTCAGTGTCACCCGGACCGGGCGATTGAGCACCTCGAAGTTCGCGCGCGCCGCCTTCTTCAGCACCTTGGTGTAGTTCTCAAAGCTCCACCGCTTCGCCTTCCCTGGTTTATGTTTTGCTCCTGCGTGTTGCTCTGGCAAACGTAGGTGAATGTGCTCGCAGCTTTCGCCCTTGGCCACGTTCGGACACATTCCGTCCAGAAAGAACGGCACACAGTACGTGCCAGTCTGGAATGTGTACGGGATACGATCGCGGAGATTCCACGACGGAAGCACGAGGCTTGCAGGGGATTTGAAGTCGGATGTCGTCGACGTGGGCGCTGGTCCTTTACTTGCTGTCTCGGGCATAAAGCTGTACAAGTCAACCACAGGCGCTTCGGCGCCAGGCTCAGCAGTGGCCATCAGGATTTCCACTCCTCCACGCTTTTTACCAAAAGTACTTTGTCCACATCCATCATGTGGTCGCAAGAGGTAGCTCCCTACAGGAACATCCCCTAACGCTGTGAACAGTGTAGATAACCACTGAAACTTCAATGAAGGGCTAACAAACGGCAACAAAAAACACATACGGGTAAGTTCAGATGATCCTACGAGACACAAGAGAACTAATTGAAAACTCACTCAAAACACTCGAGAGGAAGAGACTGCTTGGCGTTGTCTCCGTAGATGAGTGACGCCGGAGAATAAGTCGTCCAGGAGGTAACAGTATCCTTCTTGGGGTTCACCCGGGCGACAAGGACGGTGGAGCCACCGCGAAGCCATGAATGAAGCCAGAAACGGCATCTCTCACTCGTTGTTAGCTGTTCCTCGACTCCCAGCAAATGGTAATCTGGCTTGACAAACACACTTAAAGGTGCAGATGTCTGTTTCTTGTTCTCTCCATCTTGCAACGCTTTCTCAGGCGGTACAGCATCCGCAGAGACCGAAGGTACAGCCATACGCACGCGTGTCGAGCTACGCACGAGAATTCGCTTGTCGTCAAGCTGCCAGACATGATATGCTGTCTGTCCTCCTGTTGATCCGTCAATAACAGATTTACTCTGAAACAAACAAAACTGTTAGAATTTCTCCCTCGTTTTGTCTACTTGAGCAGCTACAACAAAATTACCTCAAAGCGTGACAGTAACGCTGCCCGTCCAGCTTCTGCTACCTTTTCTCGCGTGCCTGGAGTGTTACCTGGTAGTGGGCGATCCAAAAACATGCGCTTTTTCGTGGCACCGGTACTCCCGTGGATGATCGCTCGGCTCTTCATTGGAACCCCCCATCCTGTAGGCTGCATGTTTCAGACATCCCCACGAGCCAGTACTTTAGCAAATGCAGTGCCAGTCCTGTACTTCCTCCAACTTACCACGTGGGCGAAGCGAGCCGACGTATCACTGTCAAACAGTGCGACCAGCGTTGACGAAGAGATGGCAAGATCGCAGTCGTACTTCTCCATCAACTGGTCAGCCTGTGCGTCCGTTGAAATCGCCTGACGTGGAGATACAACCTCCATCGCCAAACTTCCGCTCTCATCCGAAGTATTGTTCAGAGGTTGACCCGCACCAAGTTTTCTCAGATCGATTGCGCAACACGTGCCTCGAGCAGCAACTTCGTTGGCCTTGATCACGGCAGAGCCATTGCCACTAGGGGCGCCGCCACTAGGCAGCTTTACTACCATGCATGGCTGAAACCACCTTGGATACAAACGGTAGATGTCGTTCCAGCATTGTGTCAGCATCGCGTTATACTGCAATTCAAACGTAACAGCCCTCACTTAGCATACTAACCCTTCACCAACTCCTCATGGCATCACTTCACCTACCCACGACGCCGCAAACAGTGGCAGTTGCGTCTCATTGGCAGCAGCTTCCGCAGCTAACCCTCTCGCCATCATCCTACAGAAGCTCACTTGTTCCTGCTCGACATCCGCGCTCATCCGCTGCCACTGCTTGCCCTCATCTTGCGAGAGTGCGAGCACTTCGGGCAGCCCGCGCTGCTCTCAACGAAAGCCAACACCACCACAAAAAACTCCGTCAGCTTCTCCATTTCCTTTCTCACTCCGGCTATAGTCAAAACTCCTATATCCTGCACCTGTTGAGCCAGGAAAAGTTTGCGTTGCAGCACGAGGTACTGTTCATGTTCGGCCACCGAGAAGCCGGAGACCCTTCGGCGTCCATTGTCGAGCTCCAACATCTTCTCCGGAGCTTGAATCCGATGGCCCTCGATGGCCTCCACCAGCAGCTGCGCCAGGTTCTTCGACTGCTGCTTGATTTTCATCGTTGCAGAGCGCGTTCGAGCCGAGTTCGATGCATGAACCGGCGTGACGAGGGTCCGTCGACGGGTCTCCAGAGCCTCATAAAATCGCGACTGGTGGGCGTCACCGCGCACTGAAAACGCAGCGAAGTCATCGGCGGTGAAGAACGAAGAGCGGTCGGCGTCGTTGACAGCTTCGGCGCGGCGCTTACGACCCGCAAACAGCCGCCGCGGGACGGCGAAGGCACCCCCTCGTCCGTCCGGCGTGTCCATCGGAGATTGTAAAATGTTAGCCAATCAAAGAATATGTTGAATATATTTGGCCAATCAGAAGATGGATATAATTCTCCAATGACATCTTCAGCTACTTAAGTAGGCATTTCTGATGGCTTTGGTGCTGTACTATTAGGGTGATGTCTATGAACGAATTACAATGAAGGAAGAGAAGAGGCTGAGAGGAAGACGGCAGTTTCGAGTGGACCTGTTAGCTAAAATTGGTCAAGAGAAACGATCTGCAACGGAGCTACAAAACGTCACAAAAGCACGGGTGAGGAGATGACAGAGGCGATCCTAGAGCTTGCCGACGCTCACAGAACAATTGCAGATGCAAGTATGGCTCGTCAAACCCGACCGAGCAAGCTATCAAGGTCCGACGTGGCGATCAAACTGTTCGAAGACGAATTAGGATCAACTATTGGAGTTGCTGGCCGCTTTCGGTTCATTTAGTTGCTAGCAAACATATAATACGGCGACGATGTACTGCAGAATGGACGAAGAGTGTCGAGGCTACTTCGTTCAGGGTTTTTTTTTTGGGGCAACACGCGTTCCTTTATAACTGAATAAACGTTTTCTTCTTATGTAGAACTGAGGACACGTTTTCTTCGTATGCTCTCAACTTCACAATATATCACAGGACAGCAGCCAAATCGTACACTGCGATACAAACCAGCGGTCGGTCATTCGAGCGGAAGACTTTGTTCCAGCGGAAAGCACAATCCACTGTTTCATTCCAGCGGAATTGCAGTACGCAGCCCAATTGTCTTGCTCCTGAGCAGTAAGTTGGACGAAGTACTTGCTTGGAGCCCTCGGTGGTGACAACAATGAGCTCATCAAGTTCAAATACACCTCTCTGAGCAATATCTACGACAGCGCTACACTCGAAGCACTTAGCGGCATGGCGGTGCCCGCCTCGTTCGTGCAGTGGCAACCTGGACAAGCTGGACAAAACGTGCGTCGAGGATGATTTGGTGGCACATTTCAACTGAACTACGCCAACCGATTTCCAGAACAGCAAATTTGGCACGGACGATCTGTACAACGGCGAGTATGCCCCAGTTTGATCGTCGAAGCCTCGGGCGCCTCGTCCAGCGAATGAAAGACTGGTGCTTTCTAAAACATGGCTGGTAATTTACCAGCCGTGTGGCCAGTATGTGCCCACCGATGAGGCACGAGACTCCACCTTGATCTTTGCAACTCATATATTCGGCCTTCTTGATATCAGTAGAAGCAACAATTTGACTAAATTTCGCATTTGGCGGTCTAAGGATACGTACCGCAGACCGAAATTCAAGTGGAATGAAGAGCGTTCCTGCGGAAGTTCGGCCTGGCAGGCAGCGGATTGATCCAGCCGGTTGAGAGAAATACACCTTTACAA
Organism: Phytophthora pseudosyringae; assembly: GCA_019155715.1. Taxonomy (NCBI): domain Eukaryota; phylum Oomycota; class Peronosporomycetes; order Peronosporales; family Peronosporaceae; genus Phytophthora; species Phytophthora pseudosyringae. Next base: position 22,524 of record JAGDFM010000527.1, read on the forward strand.
CATCATATGCCGAATTAGGACAGCATCGATTCCAGTTGTATAATACTACCACCTCTCCGGTCGTGTCGCATCGCGGTGGCATTCTTTCGTACAACGAGAGCTGTGAAGCGATGTATGGCAACTTCCTAGCGCTTCGTGGCCTACTTTCTGATGCCGGCTCCGAAGTATTATGGTGTCCGTACAGCAACCCAAACTTGAGCCCGTGGCAAGCAATCATACTGGGGCTACTCACCACGCCCACAAGCATGGTTGGTGAAGTCAAAACAAGTTTGCCCCACAAGGAAGATGTCTTGCGTATGGAAATGTAAGATATCCGGGATGGGTATTGGTCGGCAAGTCTCTGACATCGACTGATGGTCTACGATGGCCCTTATTTATAGGAGGTTCAAAGTTTTGGTTTGGTTTGTTAAGCGACCTTCTATTTAAGTTTTATGTCACTATCTTATAGAAGCCTTATAGAAAGATGCCCGTCTTCCTCGAAGCTGTCACCTCGGTCTTTTCCCTCGACTTACATGCGGTGGGTGTGCCATACCCGTTACGGTGGGTCCTCTCTGCGGCCTTGTTCAGTCGATCTGGGTCTTCACGCCAAGCGAGTATGTATGTGGACTGCTGTGTTGCACTCTGGGGAGGGGAAAACATGAACACAGAGGATCCCAACTCCTCTGTGCGTTGGTGCTTGAACACGAACGCGAGGGGCTCACCAGGCCCGATGCGTCTTGGTGTGTGAGATCTTGGACACGTGGGGCCCCCCGTGCTTTGGTGCTCGAGCTGCGTGTGCGCGAGGGTTCATTATGTCCGCGCGCCTTGGTAGTTGCTTATCATGAGCGCTCCGAGGGGTACCAGGTCCTCGGCGCGCCTTGGCGCTGCGCGAAGGGACTGCCAGGCCCGTCGCGACTTGGTGGTGATCTTAACAAGAGGTTCGCGGGGTCACCAGACCCGCATCCCGTAGCTAGTAGTAACTTGGTGGCATTCACCAGGTAGCTCCTCTTCCCAGCCTTGGCCCCACGCGGGGGGAGTTCGCGTCCGAGAGAAGGAAGATCCGGTTCCGCCGGCCCTTAGGAGATTCAAAGTAGATACACGTAGATGGACTAGGATAGGTTGCTCTCTCGAAGCTAACCTGCCAACCTAATCGCGCAGCCATGCATTGCCCACCACAGTGGCTGGGCAAGACGGGCCGAGGTCCAAAATTGAACCGGGGGGGGGGCACCACCGCTGTCTGCTCGTTTGTAAAACTGTGACACAGTAGTTGTTTCACACACAGCAGTCCTGATCAGCGGGGAATTCAAGGCCACGCACGTCTGAAGCATTGCTGACTGTAAGTATTTGCACAACATTGAGACAAGGCCGTCGGCGCCAATCAGGCGTGGCATTCGTCGTGAGCTGTCCTTCGTCGGTGCACGTCACCTATAATATTGGTGTCGACGAGATTGGCGCAGGTGAGGACGAGTACGTGCACATGTCCTGCAGTACATAGTGTGTGGCATCGAGGTCGACGTGCGAACGAGGACCACTCAACTTTGCGCCGGCAAATCGCACTTTGTTCATCGGGTACCTTGGCCGACTGTCAGTCTAGCTTTCTGGCTCCGTATTTTGTATTTCTTTGTAAAGTGCACAGTTTGGAATGGTAGTTTTCAGCCTTGGTACCTGGAATTTGCTCACACAACAGTGGTAGATCAATACAGGTATGCACATCGCTTGCTGAAGCGAAAGGCTTGG
>JAGDFM010000528.1:0-23366 GCA_019155715.1 Phytophthora pseudosyringae
AGTGTCTTGGGCATGACCCATTGCCTGAACAAGACTGCGTTTCGGTGATGCCTTGTTTCCTGCTGGGCGACCGCGCTTGCATGTAGGCTCACCGTCGTTTGTAGTCTTCGGCTTGTTCTTTGATCCTTTAGGTCTGCCCCACTTTCGCTTGGGTGCCGAGGATGGATCACTTTCGGCACTTTCGATAGGAGGTACAACTCGCACGGCACCATCATCAGCTAGATCAATGAAATACCGGTCCTGGACTCTCACCATACGCTACCTCGAGCAGACACTCGTGGCCTTTGCCGCCCCCGCCGCTTTCACCTCGCGCTTCACTGCACAGACGGAACCAGATACGATCCTGCGCAGACACTCGAGGCTTCTGTTCTCATCGCTACCAGACGCTGCCATACTCAGACACTCCTGTCTCTCGATAACAGCGCTGCCACCACTATACGCTGCCTCGCGCAAACGCCCGTGGCTCTCCTCCTCACTGCCGCCACCAGACGCTGACCCGCACAAACGCCTGTGGCACTTAATATTACCACCACCACCACTAGACGCTGCCACACTCAGGCTCTCGATACCACCGCCACTGCTACCAGACGCCGCCCCGCGCAAATGCCCGTGACTCTCGCTCTCACCGCCACCTCCAGGTTCTGCCCCGCGCAAATGATCGATTCGACGGCTCTCCATTCAAGTCGTGGATGTTTCTGAAAATGACCAGTCAATTGCGATCGTCAAGAAGAGTCTGGATTTCCATAATTAGATACATATTAATACAGCGGGAATTATTATAGTGAAGTCAAGAGACATACATGATCTACCTTCTTTGGAGTCACAAGGCAAACCATGCCAACTTCGTTGCACGAGCGATTCACTACTTCACAAACAACTCGAGAATAAAAGTGCTCTCTGTGCAACGTCGCCTGAAGCGCTGCGGTTGTTGACGCAGGTAGTAGTCGCTACCATGCCGGACACTCTTGCCCTCTCCCACGCACCGATGGCTGATGCCGATATATTTCACGTGGAACCCCGTATCTTTTAGGATCTGCCGCCTTACGTCATCACTCCAGCCAGAGGAATATCCAATCAAGCGCCGCGGTCGCGAATATTGGGGCGGAAGCGACCAATCAGGAAATGACCACCGGGGTAGCGCGGTAGTACCGTGGCTTATGAAAGGGGGCAATTTTCCCCCTTTCATCATAACTTCGCGACCTAGCCCTCCTAAATCCCATCTTCTTTCTACTATCCAGAAAGGACAGCTTCTAGGCGAGTACCGTGGCCTATGAAAGGGGGCAAAAGGTCGTAGTGTGTCCTGCAAGTTTGCCTGTTTTAAACAGTTATTGGCGACATTTCTCCCGCTTATTGGCGCTCTAACGACGCAGCAAAACGCCGCGACTCGTCATTTACTTTTGCAATACCGGTAGATACTGTGAGTCTCTAACGGGGGGATTTCCACATCATTCCCTGCCGTCCAATTTCGCCTCGACACACGGAGGAAGCCACGCTGCGACGCTCGGCAGGCCATCCGGATGAGTGGTAAGCTCAATCTAGTGCTATCACTATAGATCCTAACACGCGCTGTGTGCGTGTAGACTTGAACCGGATTCTTCGAACCGATACGGGCTCTGTTCCTGTGTTAACATACAACCGTGGTGACTTCGGCGTCGATAAGGAAAGCGACGAAGACTATGAAGCTGCCCAAGATGAAGACGTCGCTTCTGAGCCCGAGAAAGAGCTCAGTTGGAGTGGTAAGCTGCTTTTATTGACTACAATGTTCGTCTCGCATCCTAATATTCATTTGACACAGATTCGAGTACGAGGGGGGAAAGGAAGCAGACGCAAACGAAGACAAAGAAGCAGAAGAAGAAGCCGAGGCGAGAGAAGAAAGTGGCAAAGCCTGGAAGCGCGCACCCGTCAGCAGAGATGGTATGTTGACGTCGTTGCGACCGATGTTGTCGATGTTACATCTCACATTTTACGTTTCTACAGGCGCACATTACGGGGTGAATACGCAAGGCGGTGAAAAAGAGGACGACGCACCAGACGCCGATGCAGCCGAGGGTAAAGCTGCGGAGGACAAGCAACGTCCGTGAGCAGACGCAGGGTCGCCATGTGCACCTCGACAGGTACCAACGCCATCAGAGCCAAGTCAAGCAGGTGCTGCTACGCCGAGTGAAGCACGCCCAGCTGCTACAACTGCCACGCTAAGCTCGCCTCCTATGCCGATTGGTGATGATTGCGCCACTCAATACTCAGCGCAGACGACGAGAGCATGGATGATGCTACCGTTCCATCAACGCTGCCATCTACGGTCCAAACCATGCCAGTATTACCTCCATCGAGTGCGGAGCAAGCAGTGACTTCAATGTTTGCTGACGTGTCGCGTGCTGCGGTCGCTCATGCTGGTCACAGTCCTCACCTGAATGTTGGAGAAGTGCTACCGTCAGGAGTCACAACACTACTACGACAGCTTGGTGACGTCGATACAAGTGACGTATTTTTTATATTGGTGCGGGTCTTGGAAATGTTATCGCTCAAGTCGTGCTCGCGACCAAGGTATCGGCATCGAGATGCGTGCGGATGTCTACAGACTTGGCGTGGAGGTGATTACCAAGAGCCCGCACGGCCGATCTGTTCTAGAAAGAGCTGAGTTCTACTGCAACGATATCACCGGCCATTGTTTCTCGCGTATGTTTCCGTACGAACATGCTACAATCGTGTTTTGGAACAACATCTTGTTTGAGCCTGTCACGACTGAATACGTGAAACGCGAGCTTAGTGCGATGAATCAGGCGCGTCTCTTAGTATGTACTGCTCGCGTTTGCCTACGACATCATGTCGCTGAATTCTGTTCCAGCTGCGAGCTATTCAAGGAGATAGATATCGCCTGCAGCTGGAAAGCTGAGCCACAGCACTTACTTCTACCGTCCACTTCAATGCTACTGATCGGCGTCATTTACATAGTGAAATCAAGATAAATACATCTCAACATGGCATGCTAGGCTTTGATCTATAGCAAAAGTGATTGTAACAATTTTCAAACAAACTTCAAGATATATACACACATAGCAACTACAAGTTGATCGAGCGCACAACACTCCGGTGGTTTCCAGTCGCTACTTCTTGACTTGGGACCAAATTGCGCTGGCCCATACTCTCGTGTGTCAGCTTGTACAATTCCGAGCTCGTGCGTGCCTTGCCTTTTGCTGAGAACAACTTGCGTGGATGATAAAAGCGATAGTACTTCTCCCAGCACGTCCATGCTTCGGGCACATAAACGGCTCGGCGGCCACGAGCACGTGCTGACAAAGATAAACGTTGTGGAATACGCAGAAGTCGGTAACCTCCGTCGCGTATCTGTCCTCCCACCTGCACACTACACATTGCCGCCGCTTCCGACTTGATTCTGGATGTAGCTGCTTGGAGGAAAGCCCAGAGCACCGATTCTGGGGACTACCGAGAACTCCGTCGCCGTCGCGCCTACTAGCAACCCATACTGCACTTGACGGCGACATCTCTTCGTCCACCTCCGACAATGCGTCCAATGAACCTACGTCGGTGTAAAACATGCGCCTTTCAATATGCGCCTCTTTCCATTTTCCAGACAGCAACTCAGAGCTGAGATGAACTATAAAATCGCGATGAGCGTCGCGATCGTTAGTGAGTCCGAGCGCCAACTTGCGCGTGAAGTACGCATTGGAGCGCGCGACATCCACGAGAGCGAGGCCCGGTTAATATACACTACCTACACCTGACGAACGTGAGTGATTGCAAGTTGATGCTGAATCAGAACAGCCGGATCGCGATGTGGCTGTCAGAAAATCGTGTGCAGCGAGTACCTGGGTATGTCTCAGTGGGATCGCGCAGATATGCCAAGTGGTAGAATCTCGCCTACGAAGCAACGACTGACAAGTAAGACGACGCGTCGGTAGACGAAGTGCTGGCAGGCCCTGCTGTGGTATGGCCACAGTATGTGACACCGACTGCAGTCTTGTCCCGACCGCCGAAGCCACCCGAAGTTCAGGTATTCAGCAACACCGCAGACAACGGGGACGACGCTAAATCAGACAAGATCAATATAACAGACGACTTAGGCGCGAAGTGTGTGTGCGATACTCATGCGTTGTTGCCCAAGGCGTACGTTTGCATGGCCTCAGAGAACGCAATCGACGACGAAGACGCTGCCAGGAGACGCGAACAGTCACCAGCCCATGGTCACAAGACCGACGCTGACTCACACAAAGTCGATCTCGATCTTGCACGTGATCTCGATCTGACAGGGGACGAACGAGTCTGCTTCAAGGAGAGTGGTGAGTTGTTTGCTGAAGATCTCGCGAGCCAGAGGGCGGTATTACCGGAGGTCGCAGAGACGACGGAAGAAGTCAAGATTGAGGATATTCAGGTGGGTAACCCCGACGACAATACGCCAGAGGAGACCGCTGAGATTGTCGGACTTATTTGGCGTCGGAAACATCTCCTGATTTGGAAAGGGAACGCCCTACCACCAGCAGCGAGAGGTGCGATCTGCGATATCGATGTGGGAAATGCCAAGCCTGTGGCTCGTGTTAAGAAGGTGGCGCCACAATTTCGAGAGAAGCTATTAAAGCTATTCAAGGGTCTCCTCTCGGCGACGATCATCAACCACTCCACGTCGCCTTTGGCGTCACCTATCGTCGTGATTATCTAGAAGAACGGAGTCGACATCAGATTTTGCATCGACTACAGACTGACCAACAGTCTGACGCGATTGATGGTGTACCCATGCCGTTGATCAACGACTTTCTTGGTGGTTTCGATAAAGTGCTCTGGTACTGCTCGCTGGACAAGGCCAGTGGTTTTGGGGTGGTCTCGATGACGGATCGTGCACGTGCGATCTCAGCGTTCATTACGTCGTTCGGTTTGTTCGAATGGAATCGAACGCCTTTCGGGTTGAAGAACGCGCCTCAGATTTACCAGCGGCTGCTGGATAACGCACTGTACGGGTTCCTGAAGATTACCAAGGCCAAGCTAACCCAGATCGGATCGATGTTTTCAAGGACGGAGAACCTGATACGAGCAAGACGTCGTCAGCGATAGGTCGTCGATCTTATATTGATGACATCCTGATAACCGCCGGTTCGTGGAAGACGATGTGTGAGAAGGTGGACAGACTGCTTGGCGCGTGTGACGGATGGAATTTGTCGATCAGTGTTGGTAAGAGCTTCTGGGGCCTGCGAAAGGTGGACTACCTTGGACACCGAGTATCGGCTGACGGTCTGGAGGCGCATCCCAAGAACTTGTCATCGCTCACTGATCTGCCATTCCCACCTACACTGAGGTCGATGCAATCCTTTTTGGGGGGTCTCAACTACTTCAGCCGCTTCATCGAGGACTTCCTTGTTTTACGCATCGGTTTTATACGAACTTCGAGAATCTGACTTCTACGAGATAGCTCGACGATCGAAGCCGGACCCGAGAGTGGAAGCTACAGGAGACGAAGTAGACCTGCCAAATGAGGACAAGTGGGACCGAGCAATTACCGCATTTGCGATACTGAAGAACAAGATCATGACAGCACCAATCTTGCAACATTTTGATCCCGATCTAAGACCGGTTGTGGTTGTGTATGCCAGAAAATGGGCGATTTCAGCCGCGCTGATGCAGGAACACGATGGTGTATATAAGCCAGTGGCGTTCACGAGCCGCACGCTGAAGACGAATGAGCTTAACTACGGGATCGTCGATAAGGAAGTGCTGGGGCTGCTCAGGATACTGGATGTGTGTTATACTCAGCTGGTCACGAGATTGATTAAGGTGCTGACCCGATATTTCACGTTGGCATGGCTGCTGCATTCGTCAGGACTACAAGGACGATTGGGTCGATGGGCCACACTACTTTCCGGTTGGACGTTGGAGATCGTCAAGTGTACCAAGGGCGAGGACGAAGTCCTCGGCGTTTTGGCTGTCAGTATCACTCCTCGAGCGGAAGTCGACACTGCACTGACCTCCATTTCTCCCCGTAAACAACCCCGCCAAGTGATTACGATGTCTCCCCCTACGGTGGAACGAGCAATTGCTGGTGGCGATCTTTGATGGGTCGGCTCGTGTCAAGGGAGGTGGAGGCGCTTACAGCGCGATCATATGGAGGTTACCAGAATGGAAGGTGATCTCGGCGGCTTCTAAGTACAAGAGTGATATGACTATGAATGAGGCTGAGTACAGTGGTTTACTACTGTGTTTCGATATTCTATCCAACATGGACAAGGAACGAGTGAATCTCTGCGGGGGTTCTAACTTGGTGATTCGGCAAATGCGAGGCGAGATCGAGTGCAAGGCACCGACCTTGATGCTGTTACGCTAGAAGGTCATGGAGAAGCTGAGGTTGTGGCCTGACCACGAATTCCTCTACATGAAACGAGACTGGAACCAGAGTGGCGAGCGCAGCACTCCAACGCGAAGAAGGTGCGGTTGTCACCTCGGAAGCCGAATGGGAAGATTTGGCGACGCTCAACCGTCTAGATGAGTTGTTGGTATCCCGACCCGATGCCCAAGTGATCTAGATCGCTGCTGTGACGAGGTCACGCCAGCGCCGTCAACCTCAGGTCCTACAGGAGGAGGTGGTACAACGCGTGCGGTTAGACCGTATTGGACAAGCACAAGACGAAGAGAAGTGGATTGTCGACCTCAAGAAGTGTCTACTTGGGGCGTACAAAAACTCACTTCTGCAGAGGCGAAGTCGTGCGGTAAAGTCGCAGATGACTACGAGGTTGATGAAGCTAGACTGTTGTTCTACTGCCCGCAGGCGAAGCAGGCCAATGAAGATCGCGATCTGGTGACACGCCTCGTGGTCCCTGAAACGCTGCATGAAGATTTCCTACACCACTATCATGCTAGCGTCGAAGGTGGTCATCAAGGCATCGGGAGAACGTACCAACGCTTGATATCACACTCCCTTGGAGAGGGCTGTATCGGATCGTGCAACGTTACGTTGGAGAATTCGTAATTACTCGAATGTTGACGCTACTGTAGTCGATACCATGGACCCATGTCTTGCCTTGCATGTAATTTAATATCTCTGGTCGGGCGAAGCAAAACAAGAGGGGATTTATACAGGCATGATAATGCAGTGCGAAGGTGCAAGCACCCAAGCTCACTGCAATGCAGCATCTTGTCTAATGGGATGAATGACCTTGGCTGTCAGGAAGGCGTCACATGGGCGGCGTCCAAACGGCTCTTGGGGCTAAAGATCGAAGATGAACTGTAAAAAACACATACACGCACAACGAGTGCCTGAATTCACGCGTAACACGTCGGAAGCAACAGCTGGAGACGTTGCGAAAAGGAAGTGAAAAAAAACTCGAAGCTCGAGCAGCCAACTTAAAGGTACTAAGGGCTCGCGGTGCACGCCATCGAACGATGTCACTCGCTAGAAGCCGATAATTGTGAAAGTTAGTGGCGATCATCGCTCTTCAGGAAAGTCTAACAGCTCAAGCTGACAGGCCGGTAGCGGATCTATCCATGTGGGCATAAGCACGATGACAAGCTTCAAGTGCGGCTTGTAAGTGGCAATTATTTTATCTACGTGAACAGTATTCGTGTGTGGAAAATAACGTAGTGAGATGCTCAAAAACAGGGTAAATTCGTGCTTCCTCCACGCCAAAGCCCCACTCCAGTGAGGTCGTATGAGTTTATCATGGCTGCAGTGAGTACGATGGAGTTCTAGCCCTCTCGTCTTCTGTCTTTCTGGGTGCCTTCAACGTCGGAAAGAATCTGCGTTCTGAACGTTGTATCAGCATCAATCTTGTCCCGTTCTTCAGCGAAGTCTTGTGCTCGTATCTTCAATCAGTGCGAAACTGTCTGCTGTACAGAAAAAACAAAAACCTAATTTTATTTTATTCAAATCAATCGAAAATTTATTACCTAAATTCAAGGCGATTAGTATTCCAAATAAAGTAGGCGTAGATAAATCAAGTTTTAAAAAGCTTTTTAGTTATACAAATAAGACCCGAAACTGAGTGATCTAACCATGAACATATTGAAAAATAGCCGGCCAGATCGGTTAGCAAACAACAGCCTGACCAACTAAATCGCAAAGTAAAATCCACGACATGTTCCAGTTCTCCAGATTCTTTGAACATCACCGTACTGGTTCAACTCTTGATACTTGTTAAACTCCCAGCAAGCTCTGCAAGCGAGCAGCAAACGAGGCGGTTGTTGTGCTGAGTTGAATACGGTTGTGACGCGATTGCGACCAAAAATGCTCATAATCTCGAGCACTGGTCTCGCGGAGAGTAGCTACTGGGGCGCTAATATAATATACTATATTGGCGGAACCTGATACACTGTATTACAGTCTGTACCAAGTTCCATGAGCAGGGCTGTCGAGTTGAGCTTGAGCCGCTGGATATTGTATTCGTGTATCCATGCTTCAGGTGCTCACAATCTCAAGAGAATCCGAGCGGAGTGTCGTTTTGGCATAATCCTTACAATGTACGCTACAGTACATGTATGGGCGCCATCATTGTAACCTTAGTCCTATCCACGACAAATGTTAATCACTTTCCGACTTGCGGGACAACGCAACCCACCGCCATGACTCCGCTACTCGCCGCCCCATTATCAGCCTTGGAAGCACTCGAAAACGACTTCAATTTGTCCGAGTTCTTGCAAGAACTGGACGAGCTCGACCAGCTTCAAGACGCCCAGCTGGAGTTTCTCAACCCTAAGCGGTGTCGCGACTGGGATGTTGACACGGAGCCAGAACGCAAGAAGATGAAGGCTACGCCACCGCTAGAGACGCCAAAGACAACACCAAGGAAGAGACGAAGCACGTCGTGGCTGCGTCGAAAGCAAGAGCTCAACGCTCTGCGCTGCGAGTCGGAGGCGTTGGAAACCCGCGTGACCTTCATGCGGATGGAGGTCGATCGTCGATGTGCGTTCCAGAAGAGTTTGCCAACATCATTCGAGAAACAAGGGATGTGGAAGTCGGTGGCGGCTATTGCAAGACAAGAATGTGAAAGCGCCCAAAACGAGAACGCGCGACTCAAGAACGACGTTCAGCTGTACGCACGTGCTTCGGAGATGTTGCAGACTCAGCTACTTGCGGCGGAATGTCGACGAAAGCAGCTACTTGAGAGCACGCTGGTCATCGCGGATGCCTTTCGCGTAGGAATGACCACAAGTCGCGTGTTATGCTTCGACAACGACGGCGTCCTGGATATGCTGGAGAGGAGGATTAACTCGCGGTGCCACGAACTCGACCTCATTCTCAACGAAGCTCGCCGTCGGCCTGCAGAAGGAAGCATCACCGAGCAGGTGCGGGTTTGCCGTGATGGCGGCCAGGATGCAGCCGCTGTGGTGGAGTTCAGATATGCTCGCTTGTTGCCTTTCGGCGAAGATGCCACCGCGAAATCTATCTGGCAGATCATCGAACTCGGCGGGGTGATCACGAAGACAAACACCCGCGTGGCCAGGAGCACGTCCGATATGGTTGGACTCGTATCTCGTCACACCGTCCCGCTTGGAGACAAGGCCAGCGTGAGTGCAGATGTCCACACGGTGATCAAGCGCTTCACCGTTGGGACTGGTATGGTCGCTTTGATAGAATCCCATACCGAGTGGTCGATCAGATATCCCGCGTCGGAGCTGTTGCGGTCCACGACGGAGGAAGGAGGTTGGGTCGTCGTGTACGAGCACCCGCTGGAGCCATGCGGGGCGACTCAGCGAGCTTCTCAACTCCGGACATCGCTGAAGCTTCGACCGAACGAGTCCAAGGCCGACGGCAAAGGGAAATCGTTGACCAGCACGATGGTCGACGTCGTCATCCCGTCATTTCACGATATCTTGAGTTCGCACCATCAAAGCATTGAGAATTTCATGTTGGACACCGAGGGTGGGGCAATATGAAAAAAAAAAAAAACCCGATTACGACGATTTTTTCTCATGGATGTTTGTCACTCTTCCGGCAATACTGCTCGGTAAATGATTAGCTTAGCCGCATGATAGTAGTGTGGGTCTGTCGAAGCAACCGCAGTATTGGGCCTTGCCTGATTTACTAGATTTCGGAAGTCTGAGTCAGACGCAGACGACTACCGGGGTGTACGCTGCAAATGCTGGCAACGGACCAGTTTCCAGTATCGGCATAGTCCATGATTGAGGACACTGGTCGTGACTGGTCTCAGCAGCACGGCAGCACATTGCCGTCATCCCAGACGTGCTACAAGTGCCCGTGCCTCTAAGAATCGGCCCAGCCGATACGAACGTAAGCGCTAAGTGAAACTGCGACGTTCCTGAGGTGCTGGATATTGAAACACGGATGTATCCATCCTCCAGTTGCCAGTTGCTCAGTCGCTGGCGTCATGCCACAATCATTCGATGATGACGGTGTGCTCGGCCGCCACTAGCAGCGAAAGTCTACGTTTTGTTCATCGACTCGCGGGACAACGCAGACACCCCATGATGCCTCAACTCGAGACTTGCACACAAATTTCATGTCCAGTCATTGACACATCCGACAGTGAATTCGTTCTGTCCGAGTTCCTGTACGAAATGGAAGCGCTAGATCATATGCACTCCCCATCGTTAGAATTCACCAACGACTTCACCAGGCGACGAGAGTCTGATGTCCAGATGGAACCAGAGTCGAAGAAGAGAAAACTGTCCGACCCATTGACGTCGCCAACGATGTGGGAAGTTAGTACGAAACCGGTGATACGAAAGGGGCGAATCCCGTCGTGGCTGCAAGAATTGAGTGCTTTGCGCAGCGAATTGGAGACGTTGAAGACTCAAGTGGCCCTGCTGCATGTACAACATCAAGCTCGCAATGCCCTCAAACCGACTACGGAGACTCCCACTGAAGAGCAAGAACTGTGGAAATCTGTAGCTGCGATCGCGCGGCAAAGATGCCAAAACGCTCAGAACGAGAATGCTAGACTCAAGCACGAGCTGAAGATCAACACGTGCGTCAAAAATGCTGTAGACACAAGTGGCCCATGCGAATTCGCGTCAACTGGAACAGGTTAGCAGCCAAACCGCTTTTGCAAATGCTGTCCGAGTTGGGGCCATCATGAGTCGACGTCTTCACTCCGACAGCAGCGGAGTCTTCGACAAGCTCGAAAGCAAACTAGGCACCCGCTTCTTCGAGCTCGACATGATCGTTAGTGCAGCTCATCAGTCAGCTCTGGACGGCTCTACGGAGAACCTAGAAATGTGCCGAGAAGACGGCACGGAAGCTGCCGCAGCGGTGGAGTTCAAGCATGCTCGCCTTCTACCGTTCGGGCAAGACACCACCACGAAGACCATTTGGGAGATCATCGAGCTCGGCGGGGTGATCGCCGACAAACACTCTCGCATTGCTAAGCGCTCGGTCGACATCGTTGGGATGTCGTCTCGGTTTACGATCCCCCTCGACAGATACAATAGCAGCACTGTGAACGTTGACGTACACGCCGTAGCGAAGCGCTTTGCGGTCCCGAATCGGGGTTCATATTTGCCCCCTTTACGACGATATCACTGATCCTCATCCACTTGCAAAAGTAAATGTTTCCTGCATGCTTGATCCTGATACACATATTTGTATTATGTGATCCTGTATCTGGTATTCAGATACGTGTATTTAATACTAAGTATGAATGAGTACATTATCAAGTCGCTCCTTGCTCTTGCTCATATGTGATTGTCGCTTACTTGTCAGTGACAGGCTGTCACTCAACAAGTAATTGTACTCGGCCCAGTGTGCTTTCGTAAGGTACATCATAAGCGCGTGCGCAGTTCATTTACATACAAGTCAACTCCATCATCGTTTAGTGCTGGGCTGCTTTCCTCATCCCGTTCTCCGCTGAGCCGTTCGCCAACTGTGAAATGACACAGTGTAATTTTACCGCGGCTTCTCTCCACAGCCCCTGTGGTGGTTTCGTTCGAACACTTGATCGATTAGCCAGCGATATTTTACTCAGGTGAAACTAAAAACACGTATTAGATACTATATCACCGGGCATCAATCTAGCATCCTTGGTGTATCAATGACCCTGATCCATGGTCTGCTTTGATATCTCTCTAATCCTGCTACAAGTATTGGATCATATCGGATCAACGGATCAATGTGTATCAATGGTGAATATGAATGAACCCCTGGTCCCGACAGGTATCTTGATTGAATCGTGCTCCGAGTGGTCAACGGTCGATTGGGAGCAGACAACAAGGCTGCACGAGGTCCCGTACCAGCCTGATGACGCAACGCAGCGCGCTTGCCGCGTCGAAACGACGATGAAGTTGCGGCCTGGATTCGAGGATGCAATCGTGCTAGACCAGCGTTCACCGGCACCATGGAGGACATCGTGATTCCATCGTTCCGCGATATTATGAGCTCGCATCACCAATCTGTAGAGAACTTCTTGCTGGACTCGTCTCGGGTCATTATAACCTAAATGCACGCCGTATACTACGTAGTAGAATAGAAGACTGTACACATCAGCACGAAAAGAAAACCTGGTACAGACTTCACGATCAATATTACTGTAGTATCAACGAACTTACAAACCCCAGCGCCTCGTTTGGTTTGGTAAGCGGCCTTCAAAACAATTACACGTTGAGTCTTCTTGCAAATTTCCAGCGATAAGGGCGTTTCCATTCAAAGCAAAACGGGGTTAAGACCCCATTCCTGTCCACTTCCATATCCAAGCAAACGTTCGGACAGCAAACCCACGTGCAGTTGGGTCTCAATGAGAATTACCTAAGGCCTTGTATTCACTAGCTGCGACGTTCATTTGCTGGAAACTCGCGGATTCATCCTTCAGGTGCTCACCATTGCCGATGTCGTCACACTATAAGCAACAACATGGGCGTCTTCCGTAGAGCAGCCACTTTCCGACTTGCGGGCAACACTAGCGCGCAAAAGGAAATGGTCCAGATCCTAGCCATTGATGCGCTCGATAGCGGTGACAACTTTGCCGCGTTCCTACACGAGATGGATGAGCTTGGTCGTCAGCAGTGCCAAGAGTTAGGATAGACCGACTCGAAGCGAAAATGAGCAGAGACGATCGACGAGGAGCTGGAACGCAGTAATGCACCCCACCGGTGTCGGTGCGAAGTCCAACGAAGGCCCAGATGCCGGCCACACCTTTGCCAGGAGAGTGAGGGGGAAGCCACAGAACACATGCAGACCTGGCGACGCGAGGGCGTGGTGGAGTTCAAGCAACGCTCGCCTCCTGCCATTTTGCGAGGACGCCAAATCCAGAACCATGTGGACCCAGATCATCTAGCTGCGTGTGTCCGGTAGCACGACGTCGTGAGGCGGAGTCCAGATATGAATGGGGGAGTATTATAGTAACTTGCATCACGGTTCCTATTGGTGGCATGAGCGTCGATGCGCACACTGTCGTCAAGCGCCTTGGTGTGCGGCCGTTTTGACCGCCTCCCGCTCCGAGTGGTCGATCCACAGCCCGACCACAGCACTACTCGCCCGAGGTGGAGGGCTGGGTCGAAGTTCACGAGCATCGTCTCCAGGAATGCGTCGGTCCCTGCCGAGTACGGGCCGGAGTGATCAAATGCAAGAGCAGCCCTGCGTGCCGTGATCGAGGGAAGGCATCAATCGTCTACTGCGCTTTGCTGTCGCGTTTACTCCGATGTGCTTTTCGGACCTGGACGCTGGTCAGAAACTATAATAACAGGAGCTGGAACGCTGAAGCCGTTGAAGCTGCCATCTGAGAAACCGGACGTCTCCGCATCCGTCCCCAGGGCCGAAGTCCTCCGCTGATCACGCCCGACATTGCGTCCGTGTTTGTTTAACACCGTTGGAGCCCGACAAGGTCGTCGAAGCGGACCAGGCGATTACGATTCCCGTTTCATCTGGCGTTGCCGCGTTGTACAGATCATGTGAAGACAGCCGGAGCCTGTTGCTCGCATCGTGTGGACCGGTACACCGGTAACCTCAAGCCGATGGACGTCTCCTTCGCAAGCGATCCCCCGTTAAAAAGGACGCCCGGGCGCCGCAATCAGCGCTGATGGTCCCGCACACATCCGGTTTGAATCACTCCGACCGATGATACGTTCGGGGGAGATTCGCCGGTTGGTGGTTGAACGCGGCACAGGCACGCAGGGTCTCTCCACTAGGATAAGTCGAGGTGGTACCGGCCGTCAATGCAGCCCGACTCGTGCTTCAAAATGGTACGGCAATACCTGGTGCGCATCAAAAGTTGAGGAGACTCTGTCCTACGCTGCAAATATTTCGGAAATCTTGTGAATTCTGTTTTCTTATTTTCGTACTTTAACCGTTATGTTTATATAATAAAAACATAAACAACGTGGTTTCAATAAAGATCCTATTCTCCAAGAAACCCTAACGACTCGCTGGAGAACTCAAGCCCCGCTGCGGCTCGCAAGCTTCACCTCCGCTCTTTAGAGCTAGGTCCTGGATTCATCTCCGCGTGCTCCGCACACGGATGTTGAACCGTAGGCATCTCACTGCCAACATCCTCCTTCAAAAATATCGGCTATCGACTGTCCCGAATCATACCACACCCGGAATCAGAGCAGGACGCGAGGTGGCCGTAAACCGATCGTCTGATTTCCATTGTGATTGGCTTAAAATTCCTACCGAAACGTCGCGGTTCGTCGGGTCGCAGCGGCGCTGCACCAGTTGATTCGACGCATTTCTAGCGTAAACCGTTAAAGCCGGGCGCGGCCGCAATCGCTGAAACGCGTTTCTCCTTCCGCTCAGTTCCGGTTTCGCCAGCAGCGAGAACAGTTCGATGCCGCGGAATGGCGCCGACACGGCCGTGTTCACGGACATCCCGCCTCTGCGAGCCCAGCGCGACGCCTTCCTGGCCTCGATTCTAGCGCAGAGCATGAAGAAAAATGCCACTGCCAACAAGAAGCGCGGCTGCCCGTTCGCGGCGCCCGCGCAACAGCGACAGCGTCCTCGCCCGGACGACGACATCCAGGCCCTGCAGCAGGACGTGGAGGAGCTGGAGGCGCGACTCGCAGCCGCCAGGAGGCGCAGGACGACTCAGCCTAAGAAACAGGTGGACGCCAGCCGTCTGCGCGCCATGCTGCAGGCCTGTCGGAAGCAGGCGGAGCAGGACGCCAACGTGCACTCCTGCTTCCACCCGGCCATGCCGAGCTCCGGGCAGCTCGAGTACGAGGCCAGCGTGGACGCGCCCGTGTTCAGGCGGATGGAGAAGAGTGTCGCGGATCAGTACGCCCAGCTGGCGCAGGTTTTCGGGGACGCAGGGCTCAACGCGAGCAAGACGGACTTCTGCGACGCTCGCGTGGTGACGGGGGCAAAGGAGGGCACGTTCGTGCGGTTCACGACGGCGAAAGTGGCCCCGTTCGCCCTGGACGCTATCAACGGAGCCATGTGGAACGGAGCCAAGAAGTACTCGGTGCTGAACATGGGAGCTCACCCTGCTATCGAAGACGGAGACGGCGACGTCATGTACATCAAGAGGGAGTTCATGCTCCAGGGTGACGCGAGCAACATCCCTGTGCTGCTACGTGGCGTGTGCCGTCGTTTTGTAGAGCCGCACCGCATTGTGGTGGTCTGGGAGGGCACGGGCGACTGGCCCGAGGACTACCTGCGCTGCCACCCGAGCAGCGCCCCCATCCGGGAACGCGGCTACTGCGTCGTCCAGACATTCCACAGCGGCAACAGCAAGGGTGGACGTGCTGCACCACTCAGTTTATTCCAGACCTGCATCTGCATGACGCCTGGTCTGTCGGCGGGTATCGACATGGACCAGCCGGAGTGCCTGCAAATGCTCTCCGACGTCGTGATCCCGTCCTACCGCAAGATCCTCGACGCGCGCGACCAGATGCTCGAGAACGCCATCCTCGACGAGATGATCCACTCCAAGATGGCTACCTCAAGGGTATAGTACTGTGGTGAACGAAGAAGTTCCACCAAGATTATAAGATTCAACATGTGCCATATATGTTTTTTGCGATGCCAACGTGTGTGCAGTCAAATATTCACTCGTTCCGCATTTCGTAGGTACCGAGCTCAAGGTAAAAGACATACATACCAATAAACATTTAGATAGCGGATATGGACGGTGTTGCAAAAGCAGCGTCCATGAGACGGTTGTCCACGCATTGCTGTCTGTTACGGATCAGCGTGCGGAAGGACGGGATGACGACGTCGCTCACAGCTGGGCTGGCGAGTAACTTCCGGCTGGTGTCGCTGTCAAGGCCAGACGGCTCGCTAGTCATGTACATCACGAACCTTGACACGGACACAGGTGACGATGAGGAGTCTCGAGGATACGAGTGAACCAGGCCCCACCCGCTTTCCCTTGTTACGCGGGACCAGACCCCGGACGCGGCCAAATGAGCAGGCCACTCAGTAGTCGACTCAGCAATAACCACAAAGCCTTCACGCACTTTGAAGCGCTTGGCGACAGAACGAACCCGAATTTCCACCGTCTCGCCCTTCTCGAGCTGAACGGGGAAGCACCAATCGGACGAAACCACGTCCGCTGACCGTCGAACCACCCGAGCTCCTTGTATTTTCCAGCTGAATTCGGCCACTCGCCAGCACACGTTTGAGACCGCGTCCGCATCAAAAGGCAGCACGCGCACCGTCTTGAACTCCACCGCAGCGTGCGTTTCATCCTTGCGACGAATCGAAACTTGCTCGGTGTTTGCAGTCAGCACAGGCTGAAGCATCTCTTTGGTGATAGTTTGTATCTCGCTTGCTCGGGCGTTCACGTTCGCCTCGAGCATGTCAAAGATGAGCGCGTTATCCATCGCTCGGTACGGCTGCTTCGTCATCATTTCCACTTGCAGCGCCCTCGCGGCAATAGTGCTCCGACTAAGCTGCTCTCTGCGCAGCGCTGCCGCCGCATGCAACGCCGTCTGCAGTCTGCCCGAGACCTGCACGCACGCGTGAAGGCGTCTCTTCAGCTCCTGATTCTCCTCTTGCGAAGCTTGACAGCGTCGTATCTCGCTGATAGCAGCAGCTTGCCAGCCCCCACTCTGCATCTCGACAAGCTGCTCCAGCTCAGGGGGGAGGCTCACGGGGCCTTGCAGCATAGGCCCCTGCACCCCACGCGTCTGTAGGAACGCGACGCAGTTGCTCAGCGCGCTCGCCTGCTCTTTCAGCGTCTCGAGCTCCTGTTTGCGGCGCTGCCACCTCGTGATCGGCGCGTTGGTCTTGGGCGTCTGAATTTGCGTCTCTAGAGGCCCAAACTTTGTAGGAGCTTGGGCTGCTGCCTGTTTGACCTTTTTAGCTGGTCGCGGTGTGTCCTCTGCCTTGCGCTTGGGAATCCTTGGCTCGGGCGTCGTGGGCGCCTCCTGGCGGTCGAGCTCCGCCATTTCTTGAAGGAAGTCGCGCAGCACCTCGTCGCTGTCAGGCGGCGGAAGCTGAGACAGGGGCAACGGCTGCGGCATGAGGATTTCCATGCTATCAGGCTCCAGCCAGCTAGTCGCTGGCTGGAGCTGGCAGCGACTGAGCGGTGTATCCAGTGCGCTCATTTGCGCGTTCACAAGTCTCCGCTACAGTCAGTTTAAAGGCTTATGCGCACGAGGAGGCAGGACCGCACAAATGCACACGACTGGCCAAAAGTGGGTCATCGTTCAATGACCGCAATCAGAAGTGAGGGATTATCATATTCCAGTACATGCCGAATCGCACCGAACCTATAGTCCTGGCCAGAATTTCTCGGACAGCTGAAAAATCGCGATAACTTCTGTTCTAGGGCGAATCAGTGCTCGCTGTTTAGATATGTGTAGCCAATCACATCGACGAAAAGTGTGTGTGTGCTAACATTTGCAGATTCGATGTCATTTCGGTGGCCTCACATACAACTGCAATATTTGGCACCTGGCCAAAACGAATCGGACACAGGAGCATACTTTATTTCATATTAACAGAATGATTGTAACATTCAACTGTGGCTCCCAGCGCTCATTCCCAAAATGGGACGAGGACCACAGGTACGGAGCGGGAGCGTGGCCGAATTCTGGGCCTGCGTGAGGGCCGTCGCACCATTCGCGATATCACCACCCTCACCAAGCGCTCGAAGTACACTGTGTGCTGTGTTATCCGCGAGGGTAACGCGGTAAAGGCGAACAAGAAGACCAAAAAGGCCAAGCCGCGAGGAAGCCCCCCCCCCCTCTCCGTGCGTGAAGTTCGACGCGACGTCCGTCTCGCGTCCACGGGCTCGTACACCTCGGCCCAGCTCAAGGCCCGTACTGAAACCAAGGCGTCCGCCCTCAGCGTCCGCCGCCTCCTTTCCCGTGTAGACTAGCTCGTCTACACGAAAATGGAGAGCACGCTGGACTTGACGCCGGTCCATAAAGCTGCACGCCGGGACTAGGCGAAAACGAGGGTCACGTGCAGCTGGGCTAACGTCATTTTCAGTGACAAAAAAAAAATCAACCTTGACGGTCCAGACGGCTACAAGTCGTACTGGCGTGACCTGCGCCGTCCGGCCCGGAAGTTTGTCAAGGCGGCGGATCTGTCATGGTGTGGGCAGCGTTCAGCGAGGAAGGGAAGATTGATATTGCAGTGCTAGTTACTCTGCTAAGTACATCTACACTATATCTAAATTCCTCCTACCCTTTGCCCATCGCCACTACGGCATTGACTTTGTCTTTCAGCAAGACAACGCGCCTATTCACACGTCACGTGAAACCCGTGCGTTCTTCGACGAAATTCGAATGAATGTGATGGATTGGCCTGCGAGGTCTCCGGATCTGAATCCGATAGAAAACCTCTGGGCCATTCTGTCTACCGAGATGGCCACCAGTTCAACACGACTGGTGAGCTTACGGAGGCAATCCTCGCTGCCTGGACGAAGATCCCCAACAAGACTATCAAAAACCTCGTCTCTTCGATGCCTTGCCGCTGCGTCGAGGTCATTGAGCGCCGCGGAAACAAGACCAGCTACTAAGCTAGTGGCCTTCATTATATATCTACAATCATTCTGTTAATATGAAATAAAGTATGCTCCTGTGTCCGATTCGTTTTGGCCAGGTGCCAAATATTGCAGTTGTATGTGAGGCCACCGAATGACATCGAATCTGCAAATGTTAGCACACACACACTTTTCGTCGATGTGATTGGCTACACATATCTAAACAGCGAGCACTGATTCACCCTAGAACAGAAGTTATCGCGATTTTTCAGCTGACCGAAAAATTCTGGTCAGGACTTTAAACATATCGGTGAAGCTTGCTGTCAAAGGCCCGCGCTCGCGGGCTACACACGCTGGTTATGTCCCCTCTTATCACCAGTTATTGCCGTCTTCTCAGGCAGGCACAGTGTAAAGCGGGTTTCGCGAGACTGCGAGCTCTATCGTCGCGATTGTCTGCTGTCTCCTTCGGTACATATCATGAATGAATGACACCACACAACATCGCGTCTTATGTAGTCTGGTTTGAAGAGAAGGAGCAGTTTTTCACTGGGCCCAGTTTGTGACGGGTGGATACCCCTCCAACTCTCGTGCATGGGTTAGCAATCTTACTTGAGATGCGTCCTAGATCCGAGTGAGACAAGATCGCAGGGATATCTTAATCGTCAGTCCACTGCTAAGCTTAATACTGGGAATACCAGAATGGTAATGAACAGCTCTCACTGGATTAATTCCACGGTACTGTGTAACTGCGTCGAACCGTAAATGACCTGTTGGTTACGATCATACGTTGCTTTAGAGCACGAGAGCACAACACAGTACTGGCGTCTCAGTGCGCCATCGCGCGCTTCGCTACAAGAATACATCGGGGTTTGATCTAGGATATCTGCATTAAAGCGATTCGGACGAATACAATTCAGAAGCAATCACTGCAGAGCATGCATCCGGTTTGATCCCGCGGTGACATAACGAAATCCGCTCAGTGTTGTACAGTTCCTTCTTTAACGAAATAGCGTTATTTTTTTTTTTACAAAATAGCGTATAAATACACGCTTGTTGAAGTGCACCGCTCACGCACTGTCCGTAACCGCGGGATCGGTTCCAACTGAACCGTTCCAGACGCGTTCCAATTGGCTTATCGGACATTGGTGGTTCGAGGACGCAAGAGTGGGTGTTTGCACAAGCACACACAAGAAGACAACAAGGCGGGCAACAGGGAGTAGACTTTTAGGAAGACGAGAAGTTAACAGCCGCAACGTTCCGACCGGAACGCTACCGACTTGAACGCTCACGAAATGACCTCCAAGCGCGCCAAAGTCTTCCTGGGGAGTGGGAACTACTTTCACTGGGAGTACATGCACATGACCCTGGCCCGGATGGGGCTGCTGGTGTATGTTGAGGTCGTGAAGCCCGAGAACGAGATCACGGATGCGTGGCTCGTTAATGACGCACAGGCGCTCGGAATCATTGCTCAAAGCGTGGAACTACAGCATCAGACCAAGATACGGTCTGCAACGCGTGCTATGCATACATGGAGCACGCTGCGTGACTTCTACAACCATTTCACGCTCCACAACCGTGTCTCCATGACATGACATCTTCATGAGTTCAAGATGGAGAACGGAGCGACGATGGTCAAGCATCTGGACGCCTTTGACTAGCTGGTCGTCTTGCTGCAGACACTGGGAGAGCCCGTCGATGAGGCACGGCAGCTAGTGGTGCTGCTGAGCAGTCTTCCCTCCGAGTACGAGATGATTTCATCCATCGTTGAGAACGCTATGGATGTATCGCTGATCGAGGTGAAGGAGAATCTGCTCAAGGAGTATGAGCAATTGGAGAAGAAAGCCACCACCATGGAGAAAGCGTTCCGAGCCAACGGGAACGGTACTGGAAGGTTCAAAGGCGGCCGAGGATACGGTCGCAAGGGAAATGTTCCACGGAAGAACGATGGTGGATTAGGGCACGTTCTTCGGGTGTGATCAAGTCGGTCACATGAAGCAGGACTGTCCGGACTAGAGAGGCAGCAGCGGGAATGATGCTGTGTTCGACGTGGGCGAGGAAAGCCTGAACGGCTGGTTGATCGACAGTGGTGCTACGTCGCACACGACTCCGTACCGTCCGACCTGTTCGACTACGAGACCCTGAACGATGGCGTGGAGGTGACCATTGCGGATGGCAAGAAGTTACGCGTTCATGGAAGAGGAACGGTGAAGTTGACCGGTCTGGACAGTAGACGCATCAAGATGATGGACGTCTTGTACATTCCAGGACTTGACAGACGCTTGCTGTCGGTTGGAAGACTCGCGGAACGTGGCTTGAGCATAGAGTTTCAGCGTTCCTCGTGTGTGATCTGGGGTGACAGCAGCGCAATTGCTATGGGAAAGAAGGTGGGCAAAGCGTTCCTCGAACCCAGGATCGACCAATCTCTGTATTTCCTCTTTGCGCAGCGCATAAGTCATCTCGACCCCACCCTTGCCCCGGGTCATAGCCGCCGAGTTGTAGTTAGCTGAGTTCCCATCATTCGAGAACAGGACTTTCGAGATGCGGTTCAATACCTTGATCTCTGCTTTTCGTTCAGAGTTGACCGCCACCCGGACGGCTTTAGTCTGTAACGCATCCTTAGTCATCGAGTCGGTCGCCGATTTCTTGATTGATGGTACAACGTCACGTGCATCACCCGGATCCCCGAGCATGTCAGGTCCTGGAGCATTATCAGTTGAGTCACCAGAGTCTACTTCGCCCACCATCGGCGTCGCGTTTGTCGATTCACGCTTACTTAATTCGCGGATCAATTCAAACTGGGCGACTTGGGTTTTCCGTCTATCGCCGATTTCCTCTTCAGCGACAGGGCATTCGCCGCGTCTCATATCTGTAACGCGACATTGACCGAGCTGGTGCTCGACGATGACTCGGCTTGTCGGCCTTTCACCGAGTTCTAGATCAGTTTCAGCGGCGTCGCCAGGTTCCAGCACAGGAATACCTCGGCTGCTCCGTTTTTCGCTGGACTTCTCTCCAGCGACGGGGTCCCCGCCGAGTTCCGAGGCGCTACGTGACCTGTTTTCTCCATCGCCACATCTCAGTATTGGAATAGCTACATCACGACGCTGTAGGAGGTCCTTCTCCGGACCTTCTACCGCATGGGCATCACTGTCATTCACCGCCACTGATCTGTCGAGTTCTCCGTACGACGTCACGCTCAGGCGAGGACATGCCGAATCACCCGTCCCGCGCAGGAGGCCGCATATATTCCGGGCGTCGCGCAGCAATATCTCGTCTCCGATACTTGCTGTCGTTGCTTGGGATAGTCGTTTTTCGACGATTGTGTTCTCCGCCTGTTTATATCCGTGTTCACAATCGTGAGACCAGGTACCGCCCTGTGCCTCGTCTACTGAATCAGATCGGGCGCAATCATTCTCTCCGATTGAGACAAGCATTCCATTTCCCCGACTCGACGGACACAACTTCCCGTCGAGTTGGGTTAATAACAAGGCGTGGGAGATGACAGCGTACAACTGCGTAAATTGCCTTGGCAACGGCAATTTCAGCTAAATTTCGGTCGGCGACGTAATTGTCATTCCGCCATCCTGGGTTGTTACCCGTTGCGTGAGTCACTCTTTCGCCGACTTGTCCCATCTCTGTCACTGAACCCATTGGTTTGTAAAAATCGTTCGTATTGTCGCTCTCGCCGAGTTCCAAGTCAGCTCTGGATTCCTTCTTGAAGGCATGCAGCTTACTGAACTCAGCTAGATGGCAGGAATTGTACCGCTGATTAATCGCGCTACGTTCACGCCAATTATCATTTTCACTTTGCGTCTCCACACGAAAAACTCCGTTATAGCTCCATCGAGACTCCAGTCGCTAAGCGCTCGTTCAGTGGGGTAGGCGTGACAGCGGTAACCCATCGCCTTGAGCCAGTCTACAGTGTCTTTGGCGACCTGACTGACACTGATACGTTCAACAGGCTGAGGTAGCTCGAAAGCTAACACCGGCCAGCTACTTGGTGCTATCGCAATCGGCGCGAACAGCATCATCCATTCGGACTGGGTTCTCATTGTCTCGCCGAGTCTGTCTAAAACCTTCTTTGCACTTGGCGTATCGGCGTTCCTCGTTGCCTTGGCAACTAGGGGCGGACGTTCCCCCGTAGCAACGCCTTCATCATCATCGTCCACATCTGCGCTGAGTTCAGCGGCCAAATTGCGTTCACCTGGGCGCAGGATTCCCGCGCGCTCAACTTGAATCGACAACTCGACGGTGGTCTTCACATCGCCGAACTCAGCTTTCTCTTCCTCGCTTCCTTGGTCTTGACCGTCTTCATCGTCAAACTGGACACGGCGAACCACATCCATCGTCATGTCCGTGTCCCGGTGAGTAGCCGAGTTCGGCGTCGCGAGTAATGACCACCTAGCCGTCGCTAGACTGGTGTCGCTCTGAGTGCTGGACGTCTAGACTATCTTCTGTCTCGCTTCTCTTCTCTTCTTCTCTTTTCCTTGAACTTGGTTGCTGGTACCTTCGAAAACAAGCACCCTCTGTTCCCGGGTCGCGGCACCA
>JAGDFM010000529.1:0-18842 GCA_019155715.1 Phytophthora pseudosyringae
TCTTCTGGCGTTCGCTGATCACTTCACGATGCTTCTCATCGTATGCTTTCTGACGAGCAAGAATTTTTTCACGATTCTTCTCGTAGTATCGCTTCTTCGCTGCTGCGATGGCAGCCTTGTTGGCCTGGTATTTTTCAGGGGAGTATGCCATGTCTGTAGATGATTGGTAACTATATACTATTACTGACTTTGTATCAATATCAAACTTTTTTTATTAGTTGATAAAAAAATATATGATAGCATCTTAGGGAAGATACTTGATAAAATCATCTGACCACTCCCTTTTCACCCAGCGGTAATAACTCCGATGATTGATAGCTAGCTCTCCAAATGTCATACCATAGTGCATGCCTCTAGGCACCTTAATATGAAGTAGCATTTCTCGAAAATGTCTCTTATCACTCTCCCTTAACCCATTTCCGCTGAATAGACTGATGAGGTGGCTATCCCACTCTTCCCCTTTGAGATCGAACCGTTCATCGATGAAGCTTTCTTCTTCGATTTCATCATCGGTTTCGTCGTCAGAAAAATCTTGAATAATCATCTGTTCGGACAATACTTCTGATACCGGATTCTTGTGAATGATGTTGTCATCATGATATACATTGTGTAAATCACACTTCTTGCGACAGTCTCCACATCGTTTGGTGCGAAGAGAGTTCACCTCGAGGCAATCAAAGCAAGNAGTAGCATTTCTCGAAAATGTCTCTTATCGCTCTCCCTTAACCCATTTCCGCTGAATAGACTGATGAGGTGGGTATCCCACTCTTCCCCTTTGAGATCGAACCGTTCATCGATGAAGCTTTCTTCTTTGATTTCATCATCGGTTTCGTCGTCAGAAAAATCTTGAATAATCATCTGTTTGGATAAAACTTCTGATACCGGATTCTTGTGAATGATGTTGTCATCATGATATACATTGTGTAAATCACACTTCTTGCGACAGTCTCCACATCGTTTGGTGCGAAGAGAGTTCACCTCGAGGCAATCAAAGCAAGGTTTTCGATTGAGTCCAAAGTGCTTGAAGCAATCACTCCCAACAAACGATAATTCTCGCGTGTTCTTGTTGATGATCAAACAATTGATCTTGATCTTAGTTGAACAATGACAATGGCTTTGCACCGCTGGCAACTCACCAAGATCTTTTAGAGTGAATACCGGTATTTTCCACTTACAAGTCCAACCTCCACTTTGATTGTTGCATGACCATCCAGTAGGGCGCCAATCATTGATGACACCCAGTACTGCCGTCAATTTTTCGAACTTGTGGTTGATTTCAGTCATGGTTGTTGCTTGTTGACTGCTTGTGATTATATACTTAGTATTCAACTGTTTAAATAGAAAAACTTTTCCACTCAAATATTGTTCCTCGGAATGTGAGGGTTCGAGGCGATTTGGTGATGCTCTGAGATGTTGTGAAATTCACGAAAACCACTCATTTGGATATTAACGATAGGTTCGGTGCTCTGTCTCTTCCACAGCGAAAGGGTGAAACTTTGTGTGTAATGGTATAGACAGGTCTGTTGGTAGGGTTTATGTTCGATGTGTTAAAAAACGTCCAGTAATCCGGCAACCCCCCACTACTTCCGCGGTTACGGACCGTGCGTGAGCGGTGCGCTTCAACACTCCCACTCACCGCTAAGGCTCGGTGACCTTGCGCATAATCCCGATCGCATCACGCAGGAACTTGAATGTCTTCGTTCCCAGTCCATTGGTCAGCAGATCCGCCAGTTGATGTTTCGTATCGACGTAGTCAACCTTGAGCGTTCCACGTTCCACGTTCTCGTGGATGAAGTGGTGGCGAATATCCACATGCTTCGTCTGTGCGTGATATCCAGCATTGCTTGCCAGTGCAATGGCACCTTGGTTGTCTTCCCAGACAAGTGTCCCCCCCCCCCTTCAGCATAACACGCACCCAAAGCACCTCTTGCGTGCAAAGACCCAGAGCCATGTACTCGGCTTCCGCAGAGCTGAGAGCAACAGTTCTCTGGTACTTCGACTTGAATCCCACTGGGGCGTTCCCAATTATTACCATGACTCCAGACACGGAACGTCTGACATCAGGGTTACTCCCCCAGTTAGAGTCCGTGAACACTTCGGCAGTAACCGTTCCGGAACCTCCTTGGTACACAATGCCGGACGCCCGAGTCGACTTCAGGTATCGCAGAACACGAATGGCTGCTTTCCAGTGTTGCGGTCCAGGGTTCTCGAGGAAACGTGACAGCTGCATCACCACATACGCGATGTCCGGTCGGGTACAAGTCGTGATATACATCAGACACCCGATCAAAGAACTGTAGGGTTTTGACCTCATTTCCGCACATCCTCCTCCGTAGTAGGTGACAGTGACTTCGATAGCTTCATGTTGGAAGCGCACGGGTTCTCAACCACCTTTGCGTTCCGCTGGTTGAAGCGTTCCACCACGTCATCGATGTACCGAGTTTGCTTGATCATCAGCGTTCCAGCGTTCTTGTCGTGGTCGATCTCCATGCCAAAGAGAAACTTCATCGCGCCCAACTCCTTCATTTTGAAGGCTTCTTGAGTGCTTCTTTGACGACAAGAATATCATCGCTCGTCTTCGTAGCAATGATCATGTCGTTTACACGTACACGAAACCGTTCCGGGCACGCTTCACATAGACACACTGCTCCGCACCACAGCTCTTGAAACGATTTTTCAAGAACACACAGCGAATCGTCTTGTTCCAAGCACTTGCTGCCTGCTTCAAACCGTAGATAGCCTTCTCCAGCTTGCACAGCATGCCTTTAGCGTTCTTCACACAAAATGGAACGTCTATGTAGACCAGTTCTACCAAGCCACTGTTCAGGAACGCTGTGTCGGCGTCCAACGGCTCCATCACATAGTCGTACGCCGCACACACAGCTAGCACAACTCAGATCGAGTTCATGGTTGCCACCGGCGAATAGGTTTCAAAGAAGTCTATTCCAAACTTCTGCTTGAACCCTTGAGCTACAAGGCGAGTCTTGTATCTGATCACTCGACCGTTCTCGTCATGCTTCTTGGCAAACACCCAACGGCACCCACTCGGACGAGTAGCCGTTCCACGTGGAACGAGGGTCCACGCATGGTTCCGAGCATGCGAGAGTGGCTCTGCGTCCATAGCCCGACGCCATTCAGCAGCTTCATCACTAGCAACAGCTTCTGCATACGTGTTTGGCGTGTCTGGAACGCAGTCAATACTCGCAGCATATACCCATACTGCCTCAGCGAGCAAGCCATCTTCGTCAATCCTGGCACGCTTCGGCGATGGGGGTCCATCACTCCATTCTTGTAACGGGCTCTTTCAAGTTACATATGTAGGTAGATCTATATAGTTAAATATACATAGTAGGCACGAAGCTCACGGCTAGCGTGTGCTTCGTGTAGTCCTGTCATTGATTGAAAGTGGGGAGCCATTTCAACCAATCAGACGGCAGTTTGCATTTGAGTGGCCCCGACGGCCATTAACATAAACCAGAGTTTAATTTGAGCCAAAGCCCATACTTAGGCTCAGCTTCCTGAGTCTCCCGCGCTTCCTCGCAGTCTATAGTGTACGCTAGATAACGGACACACCTGGCCCGTTATAATTCTGGCTGCTGTTCTTCATCAGCGTCCATACCGTCTCTAGCAGAAACACTGGTTCCCCGGAACGTATCGAGCGTTCAGCCTCGGGGTGAAACACCAAGCGATCTTCCCGGAACGCTTGTGGCGGCGGATGATACTCGGCCAGTTCCTGTCCGGTTGAAGTCGGTTCTAGTGGAGGCAGTTGGGGTTGGCTAACCTATTGCTCAGGCTCCGCCTCGTCCATCTCCACATCCAGAACAGGTTCCTCGGCAAGTTCCATGGGTTCTTTCACAACCGGCTCGTGTTCCACAGGTGGCGGAACGCTTCCAGCATCACGTTCCGTAGTCATATGGATGACCGTTCCAAGCTGCGGCGACTGCGTGTCATATATACCGCCCACCTCACGCTCGTCCAGCTTGACCGACCGTGACACCTCGACCTTGGAACCGTCCAAGTCAATAAACGGTATCCCTTGACGTTCTCAGCGTATCCGAGAAACTTGCAGCGGAAACTCTTTGACTCGAGCTTCGTCCTCTTCACGTCGTCAATGTGAGCGTACCCCTGCGATCCAAACACGCGCAGAGGCTCCATGCGGGGTTTCAGCTTGAAACCCAACTCGTACGGCGTCACTTCCACGTGTACTGTGTTGGTGGAACGGTTGTTAGGTACACTGCTGTACTCACAGCTTCTGCCCACCACTCCGGCGACACACTCTTGTAGTGTAACCTGCTCCGTGCCTTCTCCATGATCGTGCGATTCATGCGTTCCACCACTCCATTCTGATGAGGGCAATACGGAACGGTTCGTTGATGCATGATACCGTTCCGGCGGCACATCCCATCTACAGTCTTGTTCACGAACTCCGTTCCATTATCTGAGCGCAGACACTTCAGGCGTTCCCCCCATTGACTTTCGTAGAACGCTTGGAACTCCTTCAGCTTGCCGGCCACCTCGCTCTTCTTCTTCATGAAGTACGCTACTACATACCGTGAGTAGTCATCCTAGAGTGTCAGCACATACTTGACACCTCCCTGTGAGAGCGTTCTCATCGGGCCCATCACATCTGTGTGTACCAGTTCCAACACACGTGATGTCTTCGTCAGCGTTCTTGACGGGAACGACGCTACTGTCTACTTGTCCTTCAAGCAGCCTCCGCACAGCGTCTCGATACCTTGCTTCACCGGAGGCATGCCGTTCGTGGAACGCTGTGTCTTCGCCAGTGCGTCCTTGCTTGGATGTCCCATGCGAGCGTGCCACAGCTCCCACTCACTGTTCCCCCGAGTACTGCAGAAACCGTGTTTCCACTTGCTGACAGTCTAGCAGGAACGCTTTGCCCCCTCCTTTCCAATGGCGAGTGCGCTGCTATCACCCCAGATGACACACGAGGAAAGCCGGAACTCTATGCTCAAGTCACGTTCCGCGAGTCTTCCAACCGACAGCAAGCGTCTGTGAAGTCCTGGAATGTACAAGACGTCCATCATCTTGATGCGTCTGTTGTCCAGACCGGTCAACTTCACCGTTCCTCTTCCATGAACGCGTAACTTCTTGCCATCCGCAATAGTCACCTCGACGCCATGGTTCAGGATCACGTAGTCGAACAGGTCGGAACGGTACGGAGTCATGTGCGACGTAGCACCACTGTCGATCAACCAGCCGTTCAGGCGTTCCTCGCCCACGGCGAACACAGCATCATTCCCGCTGCTGCCTCTCTAGTCCGGACAGTCCCGCTTCATGTGACCGACTTGATCACACCCGAAGCACTTGCCCTTGAATCCACCACCATTCTTCAGTGGAACATTCCCCTTGCGACCGTGTCCTCGGCCCCTTCCAGCAGCGTTCCCGTTGGCTCGGAACGCTTTCTCCATGGTGGTGGCTTTCTTCTCCAATCGCTCATACTCCTTGAGCAGATTCTCCTCCACCTCGATCAGTGACACATCGTTAGCGTTCTCAACGATGGATGAAATCATATTGTACTCCGAGGGAAGACTGCTCAGCAGCACCACTTGCTGCCGTGCCTTATCAACGGGCTCTCCCAGTGTCTGCAACCCGACGACCAGCTCGTCGAAGGCGTCCAGATGCTTGACCATCGTCGCTCCGTTCTCCACCTTGAAGTCATGAAGCCATCGTGTCATGGATACACGGTTGAGGAGCGTAAAACAGTTGTAGAAGTCACGCAGCTTGCTCCATGCATGCATGGCACGGTTGCAGGCCGAATCTTGGTCTGGTGCTGTAATTCCACGCCTTGAGTGATGATTCCGAGCGCCTTCGCGTCATTAACGAGCCACGCCTCAGTGATCTCGTTCTCGGGCTTCACAACCTCAACATATGCCAGCAGCCCCTTCCGAGTCAAGGTCATGCGCGTGTTGTACTCCCAGCGGAAGTAGTTCCCACTCCCCAGGAGACTTCGGCGCCCTTGGAGGTCATGTCGTGAGCGTTCCGATCGGTAGCGTTCCAGTCGGAACGTTGCGGCTGTTAACCTGTTGACTCGAGGTTGTTGTTGTTGGAGGCAAATGCCGAAGTGAGTAGATTAAAGTTGTTAAACCTGTCCTTCGCTTCTTTCTAAAAGTATACTCCCTGTTGCCTTCTTGTGTGTGCTTGTGCAAAACACCACTCTTGCGTCCTCGAACCACTAATGTCCGATAAGCCAATCGGAACGCGTTTGGGACGGTTCAGATGGAACCGTTCCCGCGGTTACGGACCGTGCGTGATCGGTGCACTTCAACAATACTTGTCAATCGATTTTAGATTATATGAACTCAGTGGCCCCTCCATACCCGTCAATCGAGCATTGGTCGTCACTGAAGTTGCTAGTGCAGCACGCTATTGTGAGAGTAACGTAAGTTTTCCTTGCAGCTTCACAAACGCACAAGCTGTTTGCCTCGGTTGGTAAGTACGTGAACCTGTAGGGGGATTCGAATGAACAAGGAGCTGGCACTTCCTTAGAACTCTTGCTAGTTTTTTTTTGCCTGTGAATAGCAGAATGAGGTCGGCTAATCGTACCTAATGCTTCTTCTGAAAATCCTTCAGTATCTGCTGTAACGAGCTCTTAACGTCTGCATGTCGACGGGTCGTATAGTGTATGTGCCCTCCGCGGTTGTTTTCCAGAGTCCGTCGTAGCCGTCAGCAACTTCAACACACTGTAGGCTACCGCAAAGTAGCCAGAACTCTCGTCCCTATTTATTACTCGTTCACTAATACACTCGGTTTGTTCTCGGTCTCGTACTCGTCCACCAACTGCTCCGCTCCGAACAACGTCACCGCCAGCTGCTCCTAGATCCCGCACGACGTGCCTTATGTACCGCCTCGAACCTCAGTGTCCGTAGTCAGCACCACACGGCGTGCCGCCTAAAGCTTCAGCCAGTTGCCAGTCTTCGGTCCATCGCAGTTCGCTTCCTCGTCCTCCGTCGGTCGGTGCTCCCGACTGCTCTCGCTGCTGACCTGTTGCCACCGCTTGAGTGGTTGCCCGCAAATTCACTTCTCCGCTCCTCGCGCTCCAGTCTTCATCGTTCGGCACTGGCAGCCACTCGTTGTCAACCCTGCCGTTCGTTGGCTGCTCTTGGCGTCCCTCTGCGCATTGGATCTTGTTTCTGCGGCTCTCGAGATGCCACCGAAGCGTCACAGCGCCTCCCCAGGGCAGGATCTTGTTCGTGCGGCTCTCACGCATCGAGGCCTCATCATTCACGTGCAGGATCTTCTGGTACTCGCACACCATCGGTTATCGTCTCGGGGCGCCTGCTGCCGTCGTACGCTGCTGCTGTACAGACCTGTTACACTACCTTCCTCGTAGTCTAATTCTGTGCCAGCTTGGCTTGAACAGGCCAAAGTGCTGGAGGATGTCCACCTGATAACGGAACTCAGCAAGCGATCGGTCCAGAGCCTCGAAGCGATGAGCGGAGGACAGTTAAATGAGTATCAAGTAGTTGACACCCGGGTCAGGGGACTCAAACCAGTCCATGCGACGATGCG
Organism: Phytophthora pseudosyringae; assembly: GCA_019155715.1. Taxonomy (NCBI): domain Eukaryota; phylum Oomycota; class Peronosporomycetes; order Peronosporales; family Peronosporaceae; genus Phytophthora; species Phytophthora pseudosyringae. Next base: position 7,531 of record JAGDFM010000529.1, read on the forward strand.
CCGCATCAATGTCGTCGGCGAGACGAGAGCGGTGCCCAGTCGCCCAGTTCATGGGACTCTGGAAGTCCTCAATCCGAGATTGAACGGCTCGAAGAGCACTACTACTCGCAGCCCGAGGATCCAGTCGGTCGGAGACCACCGCCACCGTTGCTCGACGAGCAGGGAGATTCCCACTATCACGTGGAGCGCTTGGTGGCGCGACGTCGTCACCAGGGTTGTACCCAATATATGGTGGCGTGGAAAGGTTATCCTCACTCACAGAACTCATGGGAGTATGAGGTTCCCCTCCGGCAGGACTGCCCAGACGTCGTGGACGCTTTTGGTCGACACGACCGGCAGCACTTCGAGGGTCAGCAAACGCGACGTCGGCCGCTTCTCGCTTCCCGTAAATAGCCGCTGGTGACCCAAGGCCAGTACTTGAGCTGTCGCTCTGACCTTGGAAAGGAGTAGCCGGCAACTCACGCGAGTGAGAGCCGCTGGCTGCGGAAGCAGGAGCATTGAGTGCGAGAGAGCCCTTGGGGCGAGGCCGGCAGGCAGGAGGCAACTGGCGCTTACCCTTGAGCTTTGCGAACTCAAAACGGAGTCTACGTTCGACTCGAACATCAGCTTTACAGAAGCTAGTCCGAAGGACAGCAACGGAGTTAAGCTTTCGAGCTCCTTCGGCCCAGTTCTGAAACTGAGCCTCGTCTTCCGAAGACGTTTCTCCTGGTAGAAGCACCACGGGATAAGTCCGCATTGGCTGGACAGATCCACGAAATGCTTACGCTTGCAAAAGCTCGTGATACTCGCGTTGAGTTGTCTCCTGTGGAGTTAGGAGTCGTTCACGGAGCGCGGCGCGTGTAGCCTGCTCGTCAGGAGTAGTGGTCGTGGGCCCAATCACGTATGTGCTCAACACCTCAGGCGCTGTTCGACGAGCCACCTCGTTGGGGTCGCGAGTCTCGAAGCCATAGTCACGACGTAACGGAGTTAGCAATGGCCTGGCCACAGGACGCTGCGAACCAGCTGCAAGCTGTTGCTCTTGAACTTCGTCCAAAGGATTGGTGATGACACCAGACCCCATGGATCGTCGTCGAATCCCGCGAAGGAAGTGGAGGCGAGTCGCGCAAGATTTGTAAAGTCGTCACCTCGAAGGGATTCGGAGTGCGCAATGGGCATGGGCTCGCCGAGCGATCAGGGCTGCCACCGTCTATGGACTCGCTGTAGTCGACGGGCCCATCGCCCTCCTCAAGGTCCTCGATGAAGCTATCTCGCGCGTAGCGTACGGGGGCATTGATTTCCGGAGCTTCGCCACCCATGGTCCTCTGACCACCTCGAAGCTTGTGCGCTGAGTGATACTCGGACGCCTAGAGCCTCGCGGCTGTTGATGGCGCGTGGTCAGAGACCTCTTACGAACGGAACGGTGAAGTTGGTGAAGGTATCGGAGACACAGGTGGGCGTGGGCCGCGGCGAGGGATGCTGTCGCGAGCATCCGACACATACGGGAAGAAGACATCGATGATCAAGTTGCAGACCCAGTTGATGAAGATGCACATGGAGACGGCGGTGGCGCGCACTGAGTCCGTGAACAGCGCGGCCGTAATGGGCCAGATAAGCGGCCCAACGCTTGCGGAGAAGGAAGCGACGAAAGTGCCCATGAAGACGATCGACAGTGCCTCCACCGAAAAGGCTAGCGCGAGTGTACATTCCCGCCAGCCCGGTGAGAAGTAGGCGTCGGTTGCCGAATTGCTCCGACAGCTGCGCAACAGCCATCGTAGGGATCAGCATCAGCACGTACACAATGACACCACCCACACGGCCATCCGAGATGCCAGCATCCGCGAATATGTCGGACGAGTAGTAGCACACCGCGTTGATACCAGTAAGCTGCTGTGCAGCCGACACTCCGAGAGCGACAAGTAGCTGCTTGATCAAGAGCGGCGAAACCAGCAGCAAAAGCGTTCCACCGTGATGCTGTTGCTCGCCAGACTGCGCTTCGGACTTCAAGTCGGTGTTGGCACGAGGTTCCATCCACGAGAGCGCTAAATGCACGTATTCCTGGCCGTACAGTCTGACAATCTTCTGCTCCGCGCGCTCGTGAGCACGGTCAAATGACCAGTTGGCTGTGGGCAATCGAGTGTGGGCACTCGATGCGGATCGGACAGTGAACGCTCTCGGAGCGGAATGTTCTCGGTCTCAAGAGATTGATGCAATCCGACCCTCGTGGATACAGTGTGTCAACGGTTTAGAGGGGGAGGGTGTAACGGGGTTAGACGAAGGTCGCACGTAGTGTAGCCACACTACGTACCATCTTGACGGAAAGGGTACTTGGTACCTCGTCTAGTAATATGATCTCAGTACGTGGATTCAGAGCCATTCGATATGCATTTGACTAGGCTTAACTATGCTAGATAGCTAGAGTCATACAGGCGGCTTTGCCGCCGATAAGGAAAGCAATAATAGTTCAGTTTTAGCATCAAAGAGTATATTTACCTTGGGTTAAGAACACTGACTCTTTGCGGAAGTAGCTAGTCTAAGGTGTTGTCGAGGTCACCCGGAATGTGAATAAGGAAGTGGGTATCGGCAACCCCCACAAAAGCCCGCGATATCTGCAGCCCACATGATTGCTGGTCGACCAAAGAGAGGGTACTAAGAGCCCCTGGGGACCCACTCCACGGCTTGGTAGATCTCCGGACCAGGGCTTCGACACCGGTACTGCACGAGGAAAGCAGCCGTAAGCCGTCTGTGTATTTCGTGTTAGGATTAGACTAACTAGAGACGGACTGCGGTTGTTGCCACCGGCCACCGTCCCCTTATCAGGAGCAGGCCCGGAATGACGTACGGTGTAACCGCATGCTGGACGACAGCCACTAAGGACCCTGAGCTGAGCAGATACAAGAGGCGAGCTTACTATACACTTATAGGAGCTGCTTATATGATGCCAACAAATGATACAACATGTACTTCCTCTGGTTGGAAATAAATGCAACAACAAAAAACAGCTGGCATTGCTAATTTTCTCGCTTTACGCAAGTTAAATAGTGGAATTTACGCGGTATGATCCCCGCTATTCAAAACCGGTTTGAGCGCCAAAACTTTCCCACACACGCGGAAGTTACGACCAAAAGAAGGCGGCGCGACCCCTTCACGGTACTCTAAGTCCAAATCTTGCCATTACTTATCGATGCTCCACTGACACTCCTCCCAAGCCAAGACCGCCAGCTTTCCGCCATGAACACCAATTCTAAGCCGAACATGTCGACAAGAGAGCGCCAAGTGTGCTCTTCATACCAATACACAGGATGCACGGCGTGGACTGGAAGGCGATGGAAGATGCTGGCGAGCATTTTTGTGTGGACAAAGGATTTGCCAGTCCTTGCACTTCTGAGACTTGAGTCGGGCATACCCAACCTCACGAGGAAGTTCACCCCTCAGGACCCAGAGCACGACCGGGTCGTGCCTAGAGTGCTGAGCAACCCTCGGTGACACATTCGTAGGCGTATCCACGTCGGTCGTCCGCGGCGAAACCTCGTTACGGCCGGTACCAACCTCGTCGTCCGTCGAATCCACATATCATGAGTGCTCAGAGACGGCTGTTTTCGCTGTAGCCGAAACTCGCGCCACTCAACGTGTGGGAATATCCAAGTCCTCGGTCGGTCCTCCAACCACGTGCATGCCGTGTGGAACTTCGTCCGCCGCACCTTGCACTTTCACCAGTGGCACCATGACCTCGTCAGGGAGCCTTGCTGTACCGTGGAACAGGTCCAGCCGAACACCAGCTGGTATCATGAAATCCGTTACGAGTACAACATCCACTCCCGCGGAGTGGTTCATGATCCACATCTCAAACTCGTACACCCGCTCCCACCCTAAGGTGATCTTAACGAGTGCTCGTCTGCGAGTCTCCAACACTCCAGGATTGATACCCCGCACTTTCAAGCTTCGACGTGGTCCGGAATATCCCGAAAACGCAACCGCTTCGCGAAACTCGCCGAGATCACGCTTACATTCGCTCCGGTGTCAAGCAGAACCCTCGTTCGGACGTCGTCCACTGCACCCCCGACCAACACTCGCATTCTCTTCCGTTTGTCGTATCGCTTGGACGACCACCACCCCAGTCTCTCGCCCGGCAGCAGTTTCATCGCTGAGCCGAGGCCTCGGAGTGGCTCCTCGATCCGAGCCATATTCGTGATAGAAGCTTCGGTCCGGCTTCCGCGGCGTTCACCATCACTCCGTCCACACATTTCACATTCACCGAGGCTTGCGCCTCTCTCCTCTTCATTTTCCGTCGGTTTCACATATTCGTCTCCAAAGTCATCAGGCCGTTTGCACACCCCAGCAAACGCGAGCAAGTAGTCCGCGTCTAACGCAGGAGTGGCTAACTGTGGCAGCCCGATAGGGACCAACCCAGTTTCAGTTGGCGGGTTGCTTAGTTTAAATGACTCCCAAAGACGAGGCTCTGCAATTCCTGTGAGAGCTCTTTCTTGTCGACCTTCGACTGGATGAGGGTGGTGAGTTCTTGAAAAGCTTTACACTTCCCGGAATAGTGAACTTGCTTGCACAGTGTGCACCGTTTGTAGCAATAGTCTGTGAAGTGCGTGAGACCACCGCAGGCTGCACACGGGTCGTACCGGCGTCTGCCATCACGCCCGTCCCGTCCGTAACGCCGATCGTCTCGGCCATGACCGTGTTGACCACTGCCACCCCTGGGACGACGATTGTCCGGTCTAGCGAACGTTCTTTCGGCGGCTGCGCGGCGTTCATTGTCGTTGGCTGCGGCGATATGCCCGTAACCTTCGGACGACGTGTAGCTACCGTCGGACCATCCGTCGGGGTATTGGTTCTCGTCACTCTGGCAACTCTCGTCGCTGTACGGCTCGGTATTTCCGTACCCCTGATTGCGCGCGTTTGGGCAGCTCATCCGTGATCCGACCGAGCCGTTTACGTCCAAGGCCTCGATTATGTCGGTCAATGCGTCAGCGAGTGTAACACTCGGCCGATACTGCGACTCGTCGCGGCGGCGATTATCTTCTCGGTAGCGTCGGTCACGACGGTAGCCGCCCCGTGAATCCTCGTTACGACGGTTATCGCGTCGACGATCCTCATCTTGACCTCGGGGACGACACACCGACGGTTCGCGTCCGGATTTGCGTTCTCTGCGGCGGAGGATGACGATGACTCTGTCCTCGAGGTCATGAATGTCTTTGACCCGAACATGGCACAGACGTTCTTCGAGACTTCGGTCACGTATCCTTGATATCGCGTCCACCGCTCTCCAACTGTACTCCTGCATTGCGAGCGTAGCCGTTGAGCCGATTGAAGTAATCGCACACGTGCTCGTTTCCCTTGTCGTCTCGTTTCGCCGAGTAATACCGAGCATTCGCAGATTGGCTGAATCGCGAACAGTAGTACTTCACTCAACAACCTCCACGTACGCCTCGTCTTGCGCGAGAGCTGTCGGTACCAATGCAGAGCCCCGTCACGGAGACTCAGCTCGAACGCCATGCACCACTCGTTGGGCGGTGGATGCGTCCCCTTCGTCTCGTAGATGAAAGTTCGAAGCCATTGCATGGACTTCTCGCTCTTGTTACGGAGTCCGTAGAAAGGCTTGATGTTGCCGAGCGGTAGGTGCGTCGCAATCTCAAGCCTCGGTGTCGAGCTCTCGTTCTCCATAGCGCTCAGCTCACGAATCTGACGGGCCCATTCTCTCGTCAGGTCACCGTCGATAGCGTCGTCGTCGTTCAGCAATTCATTGTCGCTGTCGGACGAGTCTTCACGGGATATCGTGTCGACGGTTCGGTTGCTTGCCCGTCGCTCGGCACGTGATCGGGGATATCCGAGAACTCTCGGGGTCCCTCGCTAGGCGCTCCTTGCGACCCGTCGACCTCGGAGTCAACATGTGCGAGTCCTGGAGATACGGCGAAGCCTCGCCTGCCGCAGCAAACACTCCCACTTCGGAATCCTCGCTGAACGGTTTCTTGGGCGTCTGTGGCAACGGAATCCTCGACGGGTCAGTCGTCTCCGGCGCTCGATGAGCTACTGGCTGATGACCGACTCCAATCTCGGTCACTCCGAAGGCTGTACGTAGTTTCTTCTTCCACTTCCACAGCGCCGTGCCGGCATCGGCCGGCGTCCGGTCCCGAAGGACGGCGTCAGATGGGTACATCTGAGGCTCGCACCCCATTGCACGCAAAAGTAGAACCGTATCCTCGGCCACCTATCGAGAGCTCGTCCAGTCGATCGGCAGCACGAGTTCGCCTCCCAGATCCATCCAGATCGCTTGACGAACGACCTTAGGTCCAAAATACTGAACCCAGTTGTTCTTCGTCTTCATGAGCTCAATGCATCGGCCCAGAACCTTGTTGGCAGCCGGCGTATTCCCGTTGAGAGGAGGCCTGTTGCCGGTCGACCGAGAAGTTGCCTTCCCGGTCATCGCCGACGGCTGCAAACCGTCGGACCCATCTTCGTTGTCGTCATGTGCTGGTTCGGGACCAGCCACTTCGTCCAACTCTTCGGTGCGGTTACGCGCGAGCGGCCTCACCCCTCCGCTGCGGCCTGCAGATACTGCAGCGGCTTCCGAAAGCTCGGGCATCGCTGTCTTCTCTTCCAAGTAATCATCTTCATCATCTTCTTTGGCGTCAGAGTAGTCCACCGACTCATCCAAGCTGCTCGAACGTTCGGTGATCGACTCCATCCGAGACGTCGGAGAGGTCGCGAACGACGAACCGGAGCGCGACGAAACCTCGTTGCGCGTCCCACTTGACTTCATCGGCGTTGCTGGTACCGCTGACTTCTCTCCTTTCGCCATCTTCTCTCTTCTTCTCTCTTCTTCTCTCGAATGCTCGTTAGGGTAAGAACCTAAACAACCAAGACACACAGAAGGTCGCACCAATCCCGGGTCGCGGCACCAGTTGTCGTGTAGGAACACACTGAAATTCTCGCTACCAATCGGTATGAGTCCCACCAACAACACACGTCTCCCCGTTAAGGTCAACGAATGTTGGATCAAAACCTGAAGACCAGGAACGATCCCTTACACCGGGTCGGTTGCAAGCGCCTCTGTACGGCCGCACTGTCGCCACGTACCGTCGGACCCGTTCGCCGTCTCTCACCTTCAGTTCATCGTCTAAATGAGCTCCTGCAACTAATGCAGCTGCTTGAATGCTCCCGCCTCTTATGTAGTTCTCCTCTTCCATCATCACCAGTTCGTCGGTCGCCGCTGGCTCCACATCCACAACAACCGGAGTCTCTCTCGGCTGCTGCGTAGTCTCGCCCGTTCTCGAGCGAACCGCTGGGGAATCAGTTGCTGCACCGGACGCGGTAATCCCCCTACGGCGTCCGGTTCCCGCTTTCCGCTGCCGGAGTTCGTGGCGTGCCGCGCGTCGTCAGATAGGCTTTGTTGCGTGCCTTCGCGTCTGGATCGGAACACTCCCTGGCGAAATGACCAACTTGTCCGCACGCGTAGCACTTGTTGTCGGCACTGGGCCAGCGCGGGCTCCTTGTTTCACTCGCAGGAGCGTCAGCTCACCTGGTCGGACCTGCCGCACTCGGCCTTTGCCCTTCCTGCGCTTCGCCGGTTGCGGGGATGGATCCACGTCCGACCCTTCCTCGGACATGTGCTCGCCACGCGCCACCTTCGTCTTCGACTTCCTCTCGGTCCGTCCTGCCTGTCGTTTGCCGCTGCTGTGACTGCTGCCCGCGGTATCCGACGACGCCCTCTGCCGTCGATCCTTGTGCGTCGGTTTCCAGTATCGTCCATTCCACGTCCGTCCATCGGGCACATCCCAAGTTCCGGTGTACTTGTTCCAGACCCCTTGTCGGTTCGTGAAGTACGACAAGCCTTCCGTGTCCAATCTCGCGCCGGAGTTGTGCTTCCGCGCTCGCCGCTCCGCCGACACCAGGAATCATGAGCAGCTGTCCGGTTGTGCCGTCCATCGGCACCAAGTAAGGGTTAGGAGCCGTGGCCCAGGCCTGCCCAATGTTGTGCATGCCCTGCGCGACGTTATCGATTGGGTCGTCGATATCTGTAGCCTTATCCACCGCTTCCTCGAGCGTTCTTGGCCGCGGGCGCTGCTTGACCAGCTGTCGGGTCGTCGTATCCATGCTGGGGTAAAACTGCGCCAGCCGGACGCGCTCGCTCACTCGGTTCTGCCCGGTGAGGTCCCTCAGACCGGCCGCGAAGTCGGCAAAAGTCTCGCCCGGCATCATCCTCCGCCGACTAACTCGCCATTCTGCCGCTGACTTGTCCGGCCGTTCCCCGTACCGACAGAGCAGCGCCGCCTTCAACCGAGTCCACGTCCGTTCGTCCGGGGTCAATTCTTAATCCATCTGCACCCACCACCGCGCGGCATTGACATGCAGCTTGTTGCCGAGGATATAGTACAGTTCTGCGTCCGTCCAGTCGCCCCGTCCCGAAACTCGAGCATCTTGCAACGCCAAGTCAACCCTCGCGATCCAGGTCGATACTGAGACCGCCGGGGAAGGCTTGAACGAGGCCAGCTCTAAGTCCTTGATGCTCTTCTTGCGATGTTCGTGTCGCGAAACCGTCCGTCGTCGTGGCTGTGATGCGGTAACCGCTCGTTGACTCCGTGTCTTCGTCCGTATCGCCCACGCCCAGTTCTGCTTGATGCGTCACTGCTACTGCTCGAGTCGCCGCCACTACTACCGTCGCTCGCACTGTCACCATCGGGTTCGTCGCTGCTCTCACTGCTGTCGCTGTCGCCACCGTCGCCATAGTCGTAGTAGTCGCTGTCGCTGTCGTCGCTGCTACTCGACGGTGGCCAGCGTCGCCTTGTCCGAGCCATTCCTGCTGGAGTCGGAGCTGCTACCCTCGCCGCCCGAGCACGCGTAGTGGGCGCCGGTAGCGTCGCCGTCATCGCGCGTCCCTAGAGGCCGGAGGCTGCATCGCCGACGGTCTCCTCGTCACTGGCGTCGCTGTCGGAGCCTGCGCCGTCGCAATATATTCCACTCTGCTTTCGATCCGCGCCATTGTCGAGAGGAGTCGATTCATTACGGCCGTCAGTGCTGTCACCTCCGTCGTCGAACCGATGCCGATGCTGGCGTCACTTGTCGCCGTCCCACTGCCCGTCGCTGGAGCAGGCATCGCTACTGGGTCCGTCGTTGCTTGTCTCGTCGTCGTGGCCGAGGTCGCCACCGAAGGTACCGCCGCCGCCGTAGAAGTCACGGTAGCTGCCACCAGTTCCCCAGACGTCGCCGAGCCCGTTATTGTCGCACCAAGCGTTCGAGGTGTTGACAGAGATCGCGTAACCATAAACGTAACCGTCGTAACTCTCGTTCGCGCCATATTCGTTGTTTCCGTCGTTTCCGTCGATCCGCTAGCACTCCAGGTGACCAGGTACTTACACTTGTCGATCGTTCACTTACTTTAGCCCCTGTATGACCACCATGTAACGCGTCTTGTTGCCCTGCGCGCCGAGCTTGGCTTGTTACAGCCGATGCGTAAGTCCAAGGTCCTGCTGGCCGTCGGGTTCAGAACTTCTGTCCCCGCGCCTGTGTCTGTCCAGCTGACAGAACACCTACTTTATTTCGTTCCGCTCGCCCACTACTCGTCCAAACCGTCCAAATCAATACACTACGTTTCCTACAACCTCTTGCACACAGTTTGGAGGTGCCGAGTACCCCGTAGAGATAGCCGCCGTCGCCTCACTTAGCCACTCGGACGTACACCTCGGGTGCCTGTCCTCGAGTCACAGCCTTCAGCGGACTTGGACAACCGTTGCCGTCCTGCGCCGCTGGCCCCACAAGTGTCTCGGTCACTGCCGCCGTGCCGTGCTGTCAGTCGTCGCCCACGTCGCGCCCGTTCCGTCCGTTCGTCGCTCTCCAGAGTCAGTTCCGTGCCCTTCAGCGCCAAACCCAGAGTTCTGTGTGCTCGACCGCCGAATTCGAAGTGGGCCCAACTCCTTCGCTCGCTCCGCTCTTGCTACCACCGCCCACACCCACTCATCCGGAGCCAGCCGCCGTGCTTCAACCACGTGCTGCTCGCCCTCCGTCCATTCTGCTCGTTCGCACTGTCGCTCGTTCAACTCGTCCACACTGCGTCTAGCTGTCTGCTCCGGGCCGTCACCAGCTCGGGCCGCGCGTGCCGCCGTGTTATGCCGACCGCGGCCCCGTTACAGTATGATGAACTAGACTCATGGCTGTCAGGACGCGGGTGGCGTCGATGCACTACGGAGCCGTGTCTCTACGTATCCTCGGGGAGCGGAGTGATCGCGATTTTGCTTGTCTACGTGGATGACTTGATTTGCGCGACTAACCGCGAAGCCTGGAAAGTAACTTTCTTCAAGGCACTGAACACCAAGTACGGCAGTAAGGACCAAGGCCGTCTGCTCGAATACCTGGTAATCCAAGTCGAATGATCCAACTAGGGTGCGTTCTTGCACAAGACGAAGTACACGCAGGATGTACTCAGCCGGTTTGTTTTTGGCGACGCCCACGGATGTCGTTCGCCGATGGACCCAACAACGAAGCTATGCGCAACCTCTCCAGAAGATGGGGTGAAGGAAATTGGCATCGAGTACAGGGCCGTGATCGGGTCGCTCATGTATCAGCTCACGATTCGCTTTTCTAGACGATCTTTGCGAATCACCAAAAATTCTCCAATTCGCCGTGAGCACGCAATGAGCTCAGCTTACTCACACCAGTCGAAGAAGCCGCGTCTTCCACATGGTAACCGAGTCCACCTTCATGCAGAACAGCGTCCCTTGGCTTCCTAGCCCAGTCGCATCTGAACTATGGGGCAACCTGGAGACCGCTAGATTGGAAATGTTTTTGTCTTGAAACCACGCCATGCGAAAGGAGTTGTGCTGTTGGCACCAAACTCGGGTACTCGAAAAATGGCCACACCTAATAGCAGCAACTGGAAATATTGGACAAGACCAAACCCGATCGAGTTTACTATGGACGCTCGGAGGGTGAGGCCCACCTTACCGGGTGTGGGTCACGCGCGTCGTCGATCCTATCAAGCCCGTTGTGACAGGAAAGAAGCGATTGTCGCCGCCGCTACAAACGCGCACATTGCAGTTGTCCACGTACATCCTCGAAAGATCAGAACGTGGTGTCAATGCACGGAAAGGCGGGAATAATATCAGACGACAGAAGTACCCAGCCAAATAGATGATTTGCTCTGCACGTCATCTCAGATCGATTTTTCTATGTCAAGCTCCGCCACCGAGTCGCTACGGCACGATGGCGCCTATTCGGCCACATTCGTCGACGCCCACCGACCATTCCAGCCAACGTTCAGATGGAGGCGTATTTCGCACCAGTCGAAACAGGTAAGTGGCGCGGTCGCCCGCGCCCGACTCGGCCACGCGTCC